>JALPQI010001223.1:0-153525 GCA_025490895.1 Thaumatotibia leucotreta | reverse complement strand
TACCAATCATGTGCTAAGCATATTGATTCGCACGGAGTATAAATTTACTACACAAAGTCTATTGTCACTACGACGTTCGACAAAATCTCGAATACGGTATACGGGAAAAAAATATTCCCGTGTGAATCTAGTCTTAATCTTTTGGGTTTCTTGCTAGTATTTGAAGGGTCCACGGAAAGAACATGTCTAGTCAATTGAAATTACAGAAAGAAAAACCACCTTACTTTTAACAGAATATTTTTCTTTATCCGATGTTCATTTCATACTTATGAATGCATGTATTTGTAGTGTAAATAAACTAAAGAATAAAATGCTTGTTCTTTCTAATTTTGAACATCTGTCACAATTGGTAGATCAGGTAGATCCGCCACAGGTTTCGTAAATATTATACCCTACTTATCTTATACCACGTATCTGGCCCAAATGTCCTCATGACACTAGCAGCATTTTCACGCTGGATCACAACAGATCATCATCATCATATCAGACGAAATACGTCCACTGCTGAACATAGGCCTCCCCAAAGATTGCCACAACGACCGGTCCTGTGCCACCCGCATCTAGCGGACTCCTGTGACCTTCACCAGGTCATCAGTCCACCTTGTGGGGGCCTACCAACGCTGCGCCTTCCAGTACGTGGCCGCCATAGCCCAGATGGGACGGGGTAAAATTGCTATTGCCCATGGCACCCCACAAAAGGCCAAATAGGTAAATTATACATAACATTAGGCAACCTCGGAAAAAAGTATATATTTTCATACAAAACCCATGGAATACGTGCGACAATCAGACGCAAGGACAGACATTATTTTCAGATAAAACTGACCGATTACACGACAAGCGATTTACACAAGTCTGTGTTCAGGCCGTTGCCCTTAAATGCCCTGCCATTTGCGTTACCACCCACAATTACCTCACGTTTTTCCGAGCAACTACCCACGTCAGTTTTGCTCAGCACTTCAACACAGCTGTGCCCTTAGGGTTCCTTTCCACCAAAAATTGTGCGGAGTGGATGTGTTTCATGTTCGTCAATTAGCACATCTTTGATGAAAAGGAATCCGTTTTCAATTTTGTTTTAATTTTACCTGTTTTTCTTTAATCGATCTTGCGAATTACATTTTACCACTTCTCAGTTGCCGACGGAGACAAAAAATCGTACCTATACAGTGTGTAAATCTAATACGGGCGATCAATTAAACCAGGCATGGGATTCATTAGTGTGATCATGGATTACAAGGTTTTTTTCAAAATTGCTCTTTATTATGACCCCACAGATTTTTTTTTAAGATTATCGGAGCAGCAATGTAGGTACGAACATTTGTTATTATTGATATGGCAGTTATGTCATCTGCTTTTGAAATAAGCTGTCAACGAGTGTTTAACTCGCGTATGTTGCTCTACATTGCGCGCCGAATTATTTTGTATGGAAAATTTTGTTGCTCTTATTTTAAGTAAAAGTTATTTGAATGTACTTATTATGTCGTAAACTAATACCCATTAAGAGCTTCGCCGGTATTAGAATTACACCCTGTATAATATATATAAATAAATAATAAAATATCAATGTTTTGGCCTATGTGTTATCGTCGGGGATAGTGCAATACCGCGTAACTCACAAATTCAATAAGGGTAAAGAGTGTCAATTGTTTGATATTTGAATTCTATCTGCTTTCGTAGTTAGACGTTATCTGCGACCATATATAACATGGACGTCTAACGCCAGCTCAAAAATGCCCCCAAAAGCAATTGTTCAATTGTGCCAAGATGAGCAGGACGTAGCGCTTTTCTTAACACCGCGCACATTTCGGCGCAACATCTTTGACAAATGTTTAAAGAATATAGCCAATCAAAACTTTAATGGACCAATCACAACAATTTTTAAATGGCGGTTTAAGTTTTTATAGGTTGATATTGACATTCATTACCGTGATGCATTGAAGAGGGAGTGACAGTTGTCAAATAAAATTCAGGACCGTTTTTGAAAGGCATTTTAATATGGCGTGCGGTTTCCATGTTTTATTTGTTCGTAGGACGTTATGTATATAATTATTATTATGACGGAAGGGAGTGTTTTAAATCGACTCGAGTTACGAATATCCTTTTCGCACATATATCGTACGATATTTTTCAGTACTGATGGCAACAAGGAATGAATCACTTCTCGTACTAGCGATAAAACACCACCTGTACTGAAATAGTACATTACGATACAAGTGCCAAAAAATGAAGTTAAAAACAAGTGGAGATAAATTAAAGCACCCTCCCCACTCCTTTCAAACTTATTTTTTTTCGCACTTGTATCGTAATATATTACTGTTATAGGTTAGACTACTACAGCTTAGACGTTACAGTACGCTGTAACGTCAAAGGAATAATGGTAATGGTAATTCGAGTGACAACGACTCTACATATACTAACGTACCCATGGTAAAGCCAAGGGTCCACTGGGAATGATGTGTATCCATTAACGTACCTCGAGGTCACATTTCCATTGTGTCCCAGAGGAAAATAACCCATTGGACCTGAGAGCCCCTGATAAATAGGTTCAAAGGGGATTTAAGACTTTAATAAGCTTAATAGCGTCATAAAACCTTTTTGAAAAATGTGGGGCATCTAGATTTTTTACGTAAAGTAAGACTCACGTCAAACGATCCATGACGCGCCGATCTGTGACCTACGCTTTGTGTCGTTTGCAAAGAATGTGTACATAGTTAACCCTTATATGCATAGTGATGTTTATATGCATCATGTACTTTCAACCCTATTGACAACATATTGTCAGAATTCAAATTTGAATAAATCATTGTCAAGGTCATGCATTTAAGGGTTAAGGCGATACAAAGATCACGATCGCGGGAATTGTGTTACAAAAGTTAGTAATACACACTGGATAGTATATATATTCTGTCCAACAAACTTTGGCAGTAAAAGATGGAGGCAAATTTAATATGAATCGAAAATATCCTCTTATAAATACGTTACGGCGTTCTGATTACTCAGAACCCAAGTGCAATGGGACGTATTTTTGAGCACTTTTATATACACTTTATTTTGCCTTTGACTGTAGGTACAAATAGAAAGAGCTTGTGAATCCGTGTAAAAATATCATACATATTTTAAAATAAACCAATATTTGCAGTTGAGTTCGTAGAAAGCGAAAAAAAACTTAAAAATAAATCCGCGTATAGCCATTTTCCCAAGCTCTATCGAATAACATATATTTGTACGTACAATCGCCATCAGATATATCGTAGCGTTTCGAGCGTTCAAAAATATCTGAACACGCCTCTATCGTTATTTTTTTTATGTTGGCATAACAAAGTGGCTCCACTCCACCTGATCGTAAGTGAAAAGAGCCCAAATCGCGGCGGCAACGAACAGAAGACAATCAGTAACCTGTCAGTTGCCACCGCCTTGCTGGCCCGCTAGATGCTTCTTCCCGCTTCGTTTATGGCCATAAAGGCGTGTTGAGATATTTTTGAACTCTTCGAATGCCACGATATATCGTCAGTTGTAATATGAATTGATGTAACCACCAAATGACGATTTTACAGGAGGGCCCAAAAACGAATTTAACGTTTATGAAATATGTTGTATCTTTTTAATTATCCTATTGAAATGATGTTTATCTTGTTTGTTCTATTTTTGAGAGGTCTATTTGACACTTAGTTACTAACTGCGACCACAGTTGTAGTTCAAAAAATGGCTGGGGCTTATGCTAAGCTTTTTTTTTTAATTTAGAGATGCGTCTAATAGTTTAATGAAAATCATCAAAAGTGGATTTCGTCATTTAGTGTAACTCACAAATTGAAATCGAATTTCTTAAGACCCATACAATACAGATGCCGCTTACAGCATTAACATTTATAAAAAAATATGGTGAGTACATTAGGAAGGACATATTTTGTACAAATTCGTACTTACTTTAAAATATAGTCTATGATTTTTTGAAACCTTTACATACGTTAATAAAAAACGCAGGCACTTAATAAAATGGCAAAGTTTTGTTAACGTATTAAATTTTTTTTTCTGGATATCAATATTTTAAATATACCGTTCAATAGAGCAGGAAATTAGCAGTCGAACGGTATACTTAACTCAATTTCGTAATTTTGGTGGTTACATTAATTCATAATTATTACAACCGACGATATCTTTCTGAGGTTGGCTGTACCAACATCACAAACTACGTTTGAACATAAACTCATATTTTGAATCCTCAAAAAAGGCTTCACGCATAACGATTTCGGTATAAATTATTTGTACCAAGTAAACATCAAGATCGAAAAAAATCTGCCGATTCGTAGCTGTTTTTTAAAGGTTTTGTAGCCAAAACTACATATATAACCACTCACTTGCTACATGTAGCTTTTTGTTACAGTCAAGTGCAAAAATAAGTATCGAAAGAATCCGCTCAAAAATATGTTACGACGTTCTTATTACACAGAATTAGAGTGCACTGGGACATATTTTTGAACATTTTTGTGTACACCTTATTTTGTCTTTGACTGTACATGTCATCACTCATCACTCTTATTTTACATAGCATCTTTCGCAAAAATCAAAGCAAGTGAGTGGATAATATGGCTGCATTTATACAGACTAAAAATGGTATTTTTCATAAGCGTGTCATAATAGAGAGCTTTTTATTCGAATACCGCGTTTAGGCCACAAAACTTGCTGACTCATAATGTTAATATATCTAAATTAGACAAGCTGTAATATACATATTTAATAACCAAGTTTCAGTAACGTTAAAACAGTTTAGCCTTCCCAATTACATCTGTCACTACTGAAAGATCGGCCTGAAATTGCCTGGACATGGGTAGCTCCGAGTAATAAACTTCGTCTATATCGCAAGCCAATATGCTACTTATTTCTGAAAGGGTAGGTTTGGAAATGTAATCGTTGGATATGGATAGTTTAGTATACGTAGTAAAACATTATATGGGATCTTACGTAATAACGAGTCGGAATTGAAAAGGGAATTTGGAATTGTGTTTGAATTTGTACCATTTTGACATTTTAATTGATCGTGTGGTTTATGGTTCACCCTGTTGTGGCATAATTCTTTTATGAATAATTCTATATGGCATAAACTATGTAATCGTAATGGGCTTTGTGCAGAAGCGTTTGTGGCATATTCAACTTTATCATATTTCGTTGTGGCAGATTTAGAGTTGTTCGAATATTATTCGAGCATAATTTCGATGCTCCTATTTATGATGAGGCATAATCTGGATGTGCATAAAAAGTATCGGGATAGTTTGTTTTAGCATAACAGAGAAGGAGTAATTACAACCTCTGAATATAATTGAGGTAGTAGTAATATTCTGTACGTTACTTACTGTGTTACTGAGCTGAGGACTTTCTAGGTTGTTGAAAAAAAACCTCGAAGACTACCTTCTAACCTAACCTATTCGAGTCGGATCTGCCCCGGAAGGTTTTGTTCGCTCGCTTCGCTCGCTCACTGCAGAAATTTTCACCCTCACAACAAATTCTGCCTGACGAAAAATGCAAGGTAAGTTTTGAACATGTGGCTATATGCCAAAAAAAAATATGCAAATCTAATTTCTGTCTTATAACACTCGGCGTAAATAATAATATGCCAAGCTAGTTTCGGGCATAATAATGTTCGAGATATTGTTATTTATGCCAAGTGATGTTTCTGCCACATTAAGATTATGTCAACATAGATTAAATATGCCAAGTCTGTTATGTCTGTATGTGAAAAAATTGCCAGATAGAGGGAATCCATGGTTTATTTTTGAACGGTTGAAGTGTGACTGATCCTGTATTTATTGAAGATGGATGATGGACAGCACCACAGAACAGAAATTATTTCGTGGGCAGCACTCAATATCTCAATCGGCCCAACGGGCGGCGCGATCACGTGGATTGTTCTGGAGACCTAGGCTCTCCGGAACAATCATGTCGCGCGTAGTGACTTTAACCGTTTAGTTATATTTATAGTATTATATCTCACAAAAGTTTAAAGTAGTTATCTGTAATAGCACATTCAGTTTTGTATTTTGATTAGGAACAAGTAGGAATTATCAAAAATAAATAATTCTATGAGGGGTTGCAACCGCCGCAAAAAAAGAATTTGTTTTAAGTACTCTAAAAAAGCTTTCTAAATACAATACCCACTGAATTAGCCCTAAAACTGGTCACAGTTATTTTTGGCAGTGCACCCTATGCGAATGTAAATTTAACGCGTAATCAAGTTAAAAACGAAAGCCCCTATACATTTTTAAGTTCATTGAACCCCGGTTTTTCGCTTTGTGGGCTTAAAGGATCCGGTAAAGTTATCAAGACTTGCAAATCATCAAAACTTTTCCGAATTAAGACAAATCGCTGGAGATTTAAAGGCATAACCTTTTGCACTTTGGCTTTTGGCTGACTTTGCGCCACGTCACACCGTACTGAACACAGCTTTAAAACAAGAATGTTTTTGTTTCAAACAGTGAACATGAATTAGTACTTACTAATATCATGTCTAGGTTTAAGTTGTAAATCAGTAATGGAAACTGTAGGTCTAAGAAATAAGGCGACAATCTGTAATTAATATTTTTTTGTATGACCGTTTGTTTCATAATAAATAAATAAAACTACTTTGCTGGTGGTAGTAGGACCTCGTGCAGGGTCCGCCCGGATATCTCCCACCGTCTTACCCAATAACCTGCCGCTAAATAGCAGTATTTGCGCTGCTGTGTTTCGGTTCGGGGGTAAGATAGCCGGTGTAATTACTGGCATCGAAAGAGGCAATCCATCTAAATTCTCAGGGTAGACAGCGCATAGGCGATTTTTTGATCACCATGTCCATAGGCCTGCGTTCCTGCTTTCCGAGCTTTGAGAGCTCAGTTATCTACCATCGTCCCATAAAAAAAATATATTAATAAGGTATTTAGGTATACAGAAACAAATTATTCAACTAGAGCCTAAAATAAACTTACGAGAATAAAATTTCTTCCTGTGGGTGTCGTAAGATCGACTAAGGGATTAAAGCTTAAAATATTTATTCGTAATGAACAACACAAAGCACTAAAACAGTTTAAAAATCAAATTGATCAAAAATAATACATACCTGAAAAATCCCACACACAGGTTTCGTCAAGATAAATGATAAATATTAAAGTGTTAATGAATATCCCTTTACATAAAATTTATGATGGGCAGCAGCGTCATCATATAGTGGACAAACTACTGCGATCGCCTACCCGCTTTCCCAGCGTGGCGATTATGGGCATTTACCTCCTAATGCGTCTATACGCATAGGCTAAGGAGAGGCCGTTATTCAGCATGGGACTGAGATAAGCTCATGTATGAAGTTAGCAGACACAATTTGCGTCAATGCTTGTTACGGTGTAACTGAGGACTACTCCCAAAGTCAGGATACTACAAAAATGTATTACTTAGACCATTTTTCTTCCGAACAAAAGTAAAAGTGTTTAGCCACGGCTCGCATTTAAAAGGTTCATATTTTCTTAGGGCGGGCCACACAGATTATCTACCAAATACAGCATGAAATTCTGCGAGATCTTTTGTATCAAGCTAATTTGTTACTGTTGCCACTCCTTTTTGCCACACTTTAGCTATAAGGCCTGGTTTTCGACTACTTGTGTTAAGGAAACAAACTGAGAACATTCATGCGCCTTTACCCTAATTTTAGTAGTTTTTTTACGTTGAAGCACGTTTTGGAAATAATATCCATTTCGTTAATATTTCCATAACGTGCTTCGAGAGAATTTACTATTGAAATAACCTTATAAATTATAAGTACATTTTTGAATCAAGTTTAATATTTTAACTAAACGGTTCAATTCACGTGGGGGGACAACTTTAAAAAATGGCCCTTACACTCATTTACGGACGTGGTAGTTGTGACTGAAAACACACATGCTCCATCTTAGAAGTGGTCTGTGCCACGCGAAGGCTTCAGCGACCGCTCAGGAGTCATTCTTGTAATGGCAGTTTTAAAGTTTGACTGTTCTTGAAAGAATGTTCGCTATTTTGAATGTCAAGGATATCTGGGTTGTTCGCTTCAAAAAATGTCCGTATCTTTTGATATTTTTTACATACCCATCATTTTGTTGTGGTGGTGACAAATATGTACCGCGAAAATCGAAATTCGTAAATTTCGAGGATTATTCTCTGCCAATCAAACGAAGGCGTCATTAGAGTGAGAGAGACAAATCCTCGAAATTTACGAATTTCGTTTTTCGCGGTAGGGCCGCAGGAGGCCAAATATATATTTGACATCATCATCAGCCTGTAGCAGTCCACTGCTGGACATTGGCCTCACCTTAGCCTGTACGTATGGATGCATTAGGAGGTAAATGCCCTTAATCTCCACGCTGGGCAAGCGGGTTGGCGATTGCAGTAGTATGTCACTGTCAAATAAGATGATGCTGCTGTCCATAATCAATCTTCCATAAATAAATGCTCAGTGACACTTCAATCCCTTAGCCGACTCTTACAGCACCCACGGGAAGAGTTAGTGGTTACAAATTAATGAGGAAACTGTCCGATCGAATACATATTATTTGTATCTGACAACCTATCCTTGCAAAAACCAGGGTGCTTAGACAAGTTGCCAATCGCTAATGCTTAATCGTCAATCGTAAACGAAAGGCAGCTAACTATCTTCATCGCCCTAATATGAAAGAGTGACAGAGAGGGAAAACTGCGATACGCTACTAAGCGTTAGCGATTGGCAACTTGGCTAAGCATCCTGGATCGTTGATGCCATGCTACATTATTATTGTATGCCGAATGCCGCAAAAACAACACTGAAACACATTGACAAGTAAATAGCCAAGAAGAATAATGGGTGACGCGTGAGCCGCAATCCTGAAGCCGTACCATGAGCGGCTGCCGTGATATTAACGCGGTCTTACTTTATATTTATTCGGCTCGCTTGCACCAATACGCTAGTACGACAGGGATGGATAGAAAGATTTATCATCATCATCATCATCATCATTTCAGCCATAAGACGTCCACTGCTGAACATAGGCCTCCCCTCTGGACCTCCACATGTACCGGTTAGATGCGACCTGCATCCAGCGTGTCCCGGCGACCTTCATAAGGTCGTCTGTCCATCTTGTGGGTGGACTACGCTGCGTTTGCCTAGCCGTGGTCTCCACTCGAGCACTTTTCGACCCCATCGACCATCTGCTCTGCGTGCAATGTGGCCTGCCCATTGCCACTTCAGCTTACTAATCCGGAGGACAGAAAGATTAGAAAGTAATAATAATGGATACTCGTATTAAGGCCATGGTAAGCACGTTAAAGCAATCCTGCAATAACCCTGTATTTATATTGTATTGTTTTGGATCAACGTGAAGCTGATGCAATAATGTTATAGGTATAGTAAATTCACGTTATTCATATATCGTGCAATTGTTCTCAATCATTCTTCATGAAGTCATATTTTCAGGGATTGAAAATCTTTTGTACCTACATAAACACTATGTGGGAACGATCACGTTACTTTATTCAATTTTGAGCTCAATTTTATTCGCAATCTCGTTTTCTGAATTATCTATGTTATAAGAACATTTCCATTCAATAACTCGTTCCTTGTTATTGGTTATTTCAATGGACTTATTAATTTCGTTCACCATACAGGTGACCACGTTACTTTCTTCAATTCCGAGCTCAATAATATTCGCAATTATGTTTTCTGACTTATCCATGTTATTTTATCAATGTTTTCATTTAATAATTCGTTCTCGGTTTCGGCATTTTCAATGGACTTATCAATCTCGTTTACCATACTGATCACGTGATCACCACGTTATTTTCTTCAATTTTGAGCTAAATGTTATCCGCAATCTCGTTTTCTGAATCATCCATCTCACCATCAAAATTTTCACTTAATAAATCGTTCTCGTTTTAGGCTATTTCATTAGATTTCTCAATCTTGTTTACCATAGAAATCTTACTAGCTCCATTATCTGTAGTTATAGTCAATACCTATTCGATCCAGTTCAATGCCGTATCGGCTTAGCGATAGAGCAATACTTTCTTTTAAATAATCTGCTGTATTTCTATCGTGTAATTCTACTCCACTCAAACTACGAAGCATGATGAAAATATAGTACATTACCTAATTAGGGTGGTAAAATAAAGAAAGGCTGAGATTGCAGATGTTCACGACCCACGCTGCAAACGAGCGTAAATATGCGATTAAAGACTAGTTTTATTACCTACCTCTCGGTCCTTCCGTGTCGTACTTACTTTTATATCTACACTTTGACTTGGTGGGTGGTACAACATTTTTTTTAATATTAAGGTGTATTTCAATAATATCTCCTCTGGATTGCATAATACGGATCGTGAAATATTAAATAAATAAAAATGCATAAAAAAACAAATAAAAATTAACTATCGCAAAACAATTTTATACGAGTGACAAACAATTTTATACGGGTGACAAACAATTTACAAAAATGCCCTAGCGCTTAGTTTAGATAGTTCTACTTTCAGGTATGACTAGTTTAAAGACATTTACAATAATGTCAGAATCTCGTTAGGCGTCTTTTACCTTTCGAAGCCAAAGTTTGTTGAAAACATTTCTGCTCGAGTGGATTCCAATACTCCGTACACCTCTGAAGATAAATGAGACAAAGTTTGAATTTGTATTGATTTACTACATTGTATCTTGTCAACTTCTTACGTTATGTTATTGAAAAATACATTTTATTCAGACGACCATACTCAAGTTTAGAATTGTTTGTACATTTGGATCACGTCTTCGAAATTGATAAAAATTTGTAGGCTGGTAGAGTCAATGATGCTGAGCAAAATCCATCACATTTTCCAAAGTGTCCCAAAATGTTTCTTCACATTCCTTTTTTTTTACCAAGAATATATAGGAAACTTGTAACAAAACTGGTAACATTCATAACTCTTCTCTCTTCTTCTCTTTATCGGGCATCAGCTTCCAAATAAAATAAAATCGACGGCTAACCCAGTCGAAAGTTCTGAGGTAACAAATATAAAAAAACAAACAGTCGAATTGATAACTTCCTTCTTTTTTTGAAGTCGATTGAAAATATGGTTTGGCTTTTGTCAGTCACACATACTTAAATTTTGAATTGCCTTTATGAGCTAAAATGTTAAATAAACTAATGTTGACAACCCTAGCCTTCAGGTACTTAAGGCCGTGACGCTGACTTGAATATTTTATTGTGTCTTTGAGTTTTGATGTCAGAGCACTTATTATACCTTTGAGAAAAGACGAAGAAATTAAAATCTAGATACAATTTTTTTCCTAGATCAACATCATGTCTGCGTCATGTCTGCCATTTTACAATTTGTTAAACTAAGATCCAGAAATTGCGAATGGTCTGGTTGATGCCACTCGAAACCAAAAGCTGGCGACTTTTTCCACATATCAGTATTGCAATACAGCGAAAAACGCCGCCAGCATTCTCGACACATCACAAGATCTTATTTTAGATCTATGTAAGGCTTAATTTTACGTACTTAAGTTACTTCTACTGTATATGCAATGCATTTTTCTTTGTAAATAAATAAAAGTTAAAGCCAATGTTAAAGCACTAAAGTTGCAATATCGCTAGAGATAATTAGTTTAGCAAAGCAACGTGCCCCGTTTTTCTTTAGATACTGGAATGGAATTCGCTCTCTTCTGTATTTTTCTTTTAACAAGAACGATCTAGGTATTAAATTTTTTTTTTGTGAGAAAAGCTCGTAAATTTTTGTATTTAAATACTTAAAAGAATACTGCGGAATTACGAAATCATGCACGTTTAATAAATAATGACTCGCGTTGGGCCGTACCGTTTTATGATTTAAATTAATTGTTATACATAATTATGTGTTACAAGCAAGAACTACCTACAAAATGTATTAATTAATGTATGAAATTTAAATATTTACAAAATGTAATAGTTATTCTAGGAGAATAATACGTAATAATAATATACTGATATTGACATGTAATATTAAACCGATGTATAAACCGATGACCTGTAACGAATATTACTATAAATATTTTCTTTTCTTTTCTTTTTTTACCGCTCTCGATTTGGACCTTCTGATGTCATGCACCGACAGTCCGGACCAATCTAGCGGGAGTTTTCTTCAAAATATTAAAAACGCCCTAAATGTGTAAGCTGTTAAAATGTTAATTTCACTCTGCAACTGTCTTTACCACTCCAATTTATAATAATAACTAAGCCAATTTATTTATTATAAAGAAAACAAAACTTATTTTTTTTACTAAAAAATATAGATAAAAACTAAAAATATCTACCTTAAGTCCCCCAGATCTGTCCCTAGCGGAAGGGTGCCCATAAAGCTGGCTACGTGCCCACGCTAAATAGTTATGCCTATTCTTTGACCTAGGAACGAGCCGGGCTTAGGGTCAGAAGTTGTCTCAATTAATTTATTTTTAATGGAATTCAAAATTATATGGCATTTCGGCTCCATGGCCCCAGGGTCCCTACCAAAAATATGTGGTTGGTTGCAAGACCAGCTATGCTATACTCTTATCTCACACATTCGACGCTGCGTTCGTCAACGAGCTCGACGACGAGACAGCCTTCACTTGGACATCGAGCGCAGCGCTGCGAAAAACGGTATTCGCTAACGTAGAACAGCTCGTTGTCGAACTGTAGGCGGTATCTCTCGACGCAGTGTAGTTCCAGCTCACGCCGCATTCGTCACCGAGCGCTAGTGTCGTTAAAAGTGCATTAGTGAATACCATTTTAGGCTCGACGCTGCCGCAGCGCTAACACAGCGCTGATAGCAAGGCGGTTTCCTTAGTGAATAACACTGCAGCATTTTTTCGGTGCTTTAAGACTTCAAGCGCTGCCGCTGCCCCATGGGCTCTCAGTGATGTGGTGGCTAGATAGGACGGCGCTATGGTGACTTCTCATTTAGCATCCCACAGATAAGTGGCCGTCCCATTTGCCAGGGAATTGGAGTTATTCCGTCGGGCCTCTAAAGGTGCATTCAGACTAAACGAGCATTCGTTACTCTAACCCCCTACTCTACGAAATTCGATCGTTGATTTTGTAGAGTGGGGGATATAATAGCGAATGCTCGTTTGGTCTGAATGCACCTTTAAGGTTGTTTACACCAAAGGAGCGAAATTCGTTAGCTACACGAAACGTAATTCGTCGAAATTCGTGGATTTCGTAGAGCCCACTCTATCATATAATGAGTATTCGCTCGTTTGGTGTAAATCCATCTTTACGATCGTCCCTCGCCAGACAGTTGGTTCTGAATTCCAACTGAACTCATTGAAGCTACAACAAGAGAGAGACATCCCTAAAATAGAGTACATTTTCAAGATCCCTCATCTTCCAACATCTTGACAGGAAAATAAATCAAATTATTGAAACACGCCAAACAATATAGAACCTTTTGACCTTTAGACAATGACTGTCACGTACGTACTTGATATAATATTATTACTTTTTTGCGTAGAAACATATGTAATAAGTAATTGGCAATCTTATTACGAAACTCCCACGATTCGTCTCGCATCCTGAAAGGTTCAATTAGTGTTAGTAATAGTCGTAATGTATTTTTATCAATAAATGTTACTGTAGGTACGTACATATACAAAATCGTAAATATGTCATATATGTAGATCAATAGATCATACATAAATATGTATGATCTATGTGATATGTACAGTCGAGGAAAATGAATGTTTAGCAGGTTGCCATAATTCTGAAATTAGTCGTGCTACATTTTCCGACTGCAAGCGACTAATAACGAACCAAGACATGTCTATAATCGTCAAATAGAAGAAAACAGCATATTTCTATCTTTGTCTGTCTTTGACATTAACGTCAGTGACAAGTATTGAAGTTGACAGCAATAGGATACTTAATTCCGTGTATGTTGTTTTTTGACATTTGTTACTCGAACGCACTAACACGACTAAGGACTGATTTTTCAATACCCAGGCCTCACTGCGAAAATCGAAATTCGTAAATTTCGAGGATTTTTCTCTGCACTCAAACGAAGGCGTCATTAGAGTGAGAGAGACAAATCCTCGAAATTTACGAATTTCGTTTTTCGCGGTAGGGCCGCAGGTAACAGTATCTGTCAAATAAATGTTAGCTCTATCCTTTTTTGACTGATAACCTAAGATAAGAATGGTAATAATTTTAACTAATGGATACTTTTAACTGAGGATTGAAAAATCAGAAGAATGTTTGGCATGTTTCTCACTTTCACAATAGTCAGATAAAAAATGTGTCATACAACGTGCACTTTTTCTTTCACATGCATGAACATAAAGAAAGTGTTATATTTATCTGACAGACAACCTTACCTGACGATTATGAAACAATCCCTTCATCTAATAAGTTACACGAGGAAATGAAATAAAAAACTATTTGCCTGTTTATATTTATTAGTAAATAAATCATGTTTTAAAAACGAGTGTAGACCCCGTGGTTGTTTAGGACAATTAGGACTGCTAAAAATGGTCTTGCATGGAAGTTACTAGCTCAGTGCAGAGGTCCCATCCCAGGGAGATATCTTCCCATGCTTGATTGCAATGTTGGATGAGGGCTTCGGTGCTCCATTAATTCCGATTCCATACATTTTCTATAGGGTTTAGAGTAGGTGATTTAGCCAGCCATATTATTTTAGTCATTTTCGGGTGACGATTGAACCAGGTATTAGTTATTCTAGCCGTGTGTATTATCTTGCTCGAATGAACAATTAGGCATCTCCTGTTGTGAATACACATTCGCACACTGGGAAGCATATTCTCTTCCAACATCGTAACATAATCCACTGATTTGCTCTTGGAGTTCGCCTACGCCATCAGCACTCATCCAGTGCCACAAGTTGACACCGTTTTTTTCTTGATAACGTGTATGCCGCCATAAATTTAATCTGCCACGAATGCAAGATTTAAACGTTTTCTCATCTGTGAAAATTGTTGACGACCAATCAAAATCCAGATACTTATTCGTGAGCAAAGTCCGCACGTGCAGGTTTTTAATCAGATTAAGTTGTAATTTTCGCAATATTATATCGAAAGAATCCAAACAATATTTTATAATTATTGAGTTTGACGTATCTTTGTCATTTGGCAGTCATTGTCACAATCTGATTACCAAATAAATATAGTTTGAAAATCGAACTACCGTTTCACCCAGCAAGAAATAAAACTAGAAAACTTCATGGGTATGTGACGTAATTTGTCATTATAATACGAACAGATTATGTGGACGATTAAACTGCTAAACAATCATTTTCCTCGACTGTACATAAATATGTATGATCTTTACGACTTTGTACACTGTTAAAATATTTTAACTGCGTACTCGTATGATCAAGAGATTATGTTTTAAGATGAAAATGTGAAATAAAACTTTAATTACCCTAGTTTTCAGTACTTTAGTCAGTAGATAATCCAAAAATGAACTAAACAAATGTGGCTAACTTTCCATAACATTTGACGCCTTTGACACATATCGTGAAACACGTTCGCAGATATATTTTTACGTTAATACTAATAAACATCAATACTTTGAACTACAAATACATGTGAATTCAAGGTTTAAGGTTTTTATTTGGTAATAAAACCACAGAATACATAATTATTTAGTACAAGTACAGAAAACCATCTCCCAAAATCCGTTAAAGAAATAATGACTCTTGCTACGATACTATTAAGTTCAAATTCCAACCGCGCAACGCTAAATGTCACGTAGAAGAGCGCTCTCTTTCTATCGCGTAACTCGTACCTTTTCTGAAAAATAACGTTGCTTTTTAAAGAAGGATGTAATCTTAATATTGAATTACTACCTTTATATTTTGTTTGTAAACCATATACGGGTAAACCAGAAGGTAGACGTCCGGTCGGTCGCCCCAGATATCGTTGGGCGGATGCTGTGAGGGCTGATTTAAGCGGTCTCGGAATTGACCAGTGGCAAAATGCCGCTCAAGACCGTGATCAGTGGCGTTCTCTCGTATTGGAGGCCAAGACTCACTTTGGGTCGCTGCGCCAGAGGAGTAAGTAAGTTTTCATTTTGTTATAATCAATTCTCTGACAGCGGTCGAATTAGTACGTAGATATTCGACGAACAACATTCGCGAGTGCGCGACGTGCGGCACCGCTTGCCGTGAGGCCCTACTGATGTACTATCGGGTTCAAAATAGCGTGGACACCTCTAGGGCGACTTTCCTATGCGCTCGCTTGAGCTCTGTTAGCATAGGTTGTCTTATCCACACTAGATGGCGCTGCTGGCGAAGCGCAATGAACTATTTAGAAGGTCTACCGCGAACTTGGAGAATCGTAAATGTCGAGCATCTATCTCTGTCACTCTAATAAAGGCGTCTTCAACTTGACAGAGACAGATACTTGAAATTAACGATATTTATAGTTCGCTGTAGGCTCTCTTATTATTAAAATATTTTAAATAATGAATATTATCTACCTAATAATATTATTTAGTATACCTTTGTGGTAAATAAATAAAACCACATTTATAAATAATTATGTTTATTCTTAAATCATTAGAAAGAAGATGAGCGCTTTCGAAATGTCAGTTTACTAAAAAACACCGTTCAAAAATAGTTCATTACAAATATGTAATAATATTTTATAATTATTTACATATTGGTCCGATTATTCTATAATTAATATAAATAAGGCAACATTCAACAGGTTCAATCACTTTGAATAAACATTAAGACGCGTCAAAATTATTTACCTTATTTTAATCTTAAATAGACCCCAAGTATCAGTAGTTTCAACCAGTCAAATAACTTTCGGAATCGATGTAATCACCAGATATCTATGTAATATGTAAACAGTTTTGAATTGATATTTCATTCGTAGTCGTAGGTGAATAAAAATCGATCTCTCGGTCAGGCGGTATTTAGCCTAGTGTAGTGCTACCCACCCATTTCAACCAGAGACCCAATATTATTAAACGATGGGCTATCCAGTATTTCTTCGCCTAGGGAACACAGTAAAAGTTACAGACATATTTTAGTACAGTTGATCACTAGCTGTTCAGACTGCCGACGAGTAAATTTTCTAAGAGTATTTACTCGCCCGCGAAGAATAAACTCGCCGATAGCTACCTACTCACTGCTCGCAAGTAGGTATCGGCATGTCGCTACTGCTGATTTGTGATTGTCAAATTGGTAAATGCCTATTGTTCCGCTTGAGGATAACAACGATTTTCTAGTTGAATTCATACGCAAGAATGCTCAGAAGAGCGAACCTAGGAAGGTTCGCTTTACATTTATTATATCGAGAGCTGAGTGGCCAAACCCGATAAGTCGAGATATTTTTTCATTGAAAAAACAAACCTCACGTAAGTGACATTTAGTTCGTATTTCAAAAACCGGTTTTCTCGAGTTATCGGCTTTGACCCCGCTACCTTCGATACCCCGTAAAACCTCTCGTTTCCCATGACACGAGTTGATTTTTTCCCACCTGTTACCATTTTAATATTTGGTGGTATGATACCACTGGTATCTACTGGGAAAAAGAAATCCCACGATTTTTAATTCCCAGTTGTTACCACTTGTGGGAATAAATAATAATAATAAATATCTTGGGACATCTAACCCAAATCTACCTAGTCCCACGGTAAGCTCAATTAAGGCTTGTGATGTGGGTACCAAGCGACGATATATATATATATATATATATATATATATAATAGATAGAAAGATATAGATACTTAAATACATAGACAGCCATGACCAAGGAACAAAATATTTGTGATAAATAAATGCACAAATAATGCCCTCGCCGGGATTCGAACCCGGAACCTCCAGCTTCGTAGGCAAGGTTACTATCAACTAGGCTACGGAGGCTGACGCCCCCGAAACTATGGTCTAATACCGTAAAATCACCTAACTATGGTCCAATACTGCAACTATGTAATAGTCCACAATTTCAATTTTTAATAAACGTCAGTCCCAATCTTCTTGTTGGGAGCATTTGGAGTTTAGTTAGGTAGTTTTACGGTACTTATTGTGTTTATTCAGGAATTGCTAACGGATAAAAACACAAAAAAATAGGACACTTCATTTTTTTCTATATTTTTTATTAATTAATTACAAATTACAACCAATCTTAATCTTAATAAATAATTTATGTCTTGTTAGCAAAAAACGCTGTTTAATCAATTTGCAGTTGCACTTATGAATGATAATACGTATTAAAAAAAATACAAAAGCTGTATCTGATTTTAACCCTATATATTTTATTACTTTATCTACAAGGCATATTTATTTCAAACCAAAACATAATAATAAATCTTATGACTGCACAATGGAAGCTAAAACATATTTTTTTATTATATTTGCCAATTTCTAAGAATGAACTCTTCATAGTTATCGATTAATCCTTATTAATATGAGGGTAAGACTCACCATTTTTCCGATAGCCTTAACGTCATATATATATAAGGCTCATTTCTAAACTATCAAATGTTCAATTTTAGAAATCGGCAACTTTAAATAACTATTATACTACAAGATATGTAAGGTTCTGAAATTAAATTACCTTCAAGCTATTGAGCGATTTCATGTTTACATTAAATTTTTCAACGAGTTATGTGCTAAGACATACCATCTTTTGAAATAATTCACTAAAAGTTACCATCAATAGAAATTGATAACATTGTAAACAAACTATCTAAAGAAAAATCCATAATCAAGTACTATTTTATTATTTTAGGATAATGTAATGGCATGAGTTGGTTAAATAAATAACACATTAAGTGAGCAGTGTTTATAACGTTGATTGGAAATTAAACACATTTTGAATACGAGGTGTGCTTTAATTTAACTAATTTACACCGTAAAAAAAGTGTAAGATTTATAATTAGGCAATATTGTTTACTTTTTATTGAGGTTTAAGCTTAAGTATCATTTCCGAAAACGGAAAAAGATTGAAACTTCGCCTCAATAAAACTACTTGAAGGTATTGGCAACCGTAATATCTATTTAGCAACTGAAATAAACAATAATTACGATTTGTTTTATGAGACTATTACTATTAATTAATTTATTAACTCTGCCGTTGCCGGTCCCAAGCCCGGATGTGAAAAGAGGAGGGTTGGCTACTTGTCGTCTACTGTGCCATAAAAAGACAACGCCGAGCATCGGGCGGCGGTAAAGTAACCCGACCTACTGTGGCCCCAGTGGCCTCGAGGGACTAAATCACCTCGGAAAGACTGCCATGGAAGGACGCGGGAACCCACCATGTGATAACCTCCCAAGAAAACCTTTATGCATAGCACACATCTAGGAATTGGTATGTTGGACGACCCGACTAACCATCGGCGCCAGCCAGTACCCGGGCTGACTGGTGTTAAATATGCTACCGAAGCCTCTGGCAAGGTGGCGCACCAGGCCTTGACAGCAGGAAATGCTACTGGCGTCTTTAGTAAAAAATCGATCCAGGATGAGCACCACATTGGCACTTGGAATGTGCGAGGACTATTGCAAGCAGACACACAGCCTCAGACCGTCAGAAGTGGAAAGAGATCATCCGGAAAATTATTCATAAAGGTCACGACCCTCAGCAATGAGGAACACGACACAAGGAGGAGACTATTAATTAAAAAATAAAAATCAATTAGTAGATTTTATAGATTGTTATCCATCCACCATCACTATTTTTGGGAATCAAAAGTTTTGACTTAACTTACCAATCCTAGAATTCGACGTTCCGTTGTGCTTACATAAATCCCAGCTGGAAAGTGTTATAAATATTATTATTTATTACTATTAATCAAAAATACAAACTACTAAACTTCCTTCACTGTTACATGTCATTGTAATCGAGAAATTTAAAGTAAGGGAGTCAATAAGTGTCTTATTTAGGTAGTAGTTTTTTTAAACACCACTGTTTCGTAGCCTAAGAAAATTATTATCTTATTGATAAAATATTTTTAAACAATGTTAAAAATATACTTACTCGACTTTAACAAGTCCAGTAAGTGTATTTTTTATATTATTTAATATCGGGTGTAGCCCCCCTTGTTATCAATAACTGCCTGTAATCGGGAACGCATTGATGTTATTAAATTTGAACATAAATCTGAACCACGAATACTTTCCCATATTTTTAAGCAATGTGCTTCCAACGCTTCCGGGGTCCTTTCATTTTTATTATCCCAGCGTTGGACAATAACACCCCATACATTTTCAATCGGATTTAAATCCGGTGATCTAGCAGGCCAGGAAATAACTTTAATATTATTTTTGTGTTTTCCAAACCATTCTTTGACATTACGCGAACGGTGTATAGGACAATTATCTTGCACAAACGACACCAACGGCAATTCTGCTTCTGGATACACATTTCGAACTGTAGGTAACATGGTCTCCTCCAACACTTCTACATAATGTTTACTATTTGCACGGCTAGGTATTCTGACAAGTTCTCCCGGACCAGCTGCACTCATCCAACCCCACATGTTCACTGTGATACGCCCCGATTCCATGTTGGGCACGACATGATCGTTGTCGTATCGCGTATTATTTCGACGCCACAAGCTCAGGCGTCCGTGTTGACTGGATTTAAAAGTCTTCTCGTCAGTGAAGACGACACTAGTCCAGTCGTCAAGAAGATGGTCCCGAGCAAACTGTAACCTTGCCGTTTTGTGAGCATCCGTCAGCAAAGGTTTGATGGCATGTCTGCGGTGATGGATGCCTTCCTCATGAAGCACACGACGAACCGTAAGCGGACTTGTGCCAAACAAACCGGCGTAGTGTCTTGTGGGCCTAAATCCGTCTTCCTCATATTCCCGCACCATCAACTGACGTTGCTGTGTGTCAATGAGGCGTGGTCTTCCAGTTTTATGCCGGTGGGACAAAGACCCTTCTCCTTGGTATCGATCTACCCATAAAGAAACAGTTTTCCTCTGAAACAATTGTAAAAAATATAATATAATTATTTTTAAATTATAATGCAAACATTTTAATACCGAAAAGAAGTAAATTAAACTACTTACGTTGACACCTGTTTCTCTAGCAATCTCTGATTTATTTTTGCCTTCCTTATGCAAGGCAATTATTTGCGATCTGGTTATCATATCAATATTGCACGAAGAACTCATTCTTATAATCAGCTAGTAACGGTAATACACTTTCAATCGTATACGGTAGCAGACAAAGGAACATGCGATGAATCTTTGATTAAGAAAAAAATCAGCACTAGTATGGTATTTAGAAAACTTAAACTTACCCTCTTACGTTTTTATAGTATACATTTTTATCAATATATTAAAACGTTGATATGCCATTCTAACGTTAGTCTTATGGTAATAAAACTGTAATTCCCTTAGCATATTTTACGGATAATATACCAAGGTTTCAACTGACGTTATATTTCGGCGGCTTTACTAATAACACTTTGGTTCAGTGGTTTGCGCATACGGCTTCTAAACTAGAGTGCCCAGGTTCGTATCCCACGAATATTAAACTAATTTGTGTTTTTTTAAATCTTTGCCAAAAAGGGCTTTCCGGTTACGCTACGCTCCGGTGGGTGAATTCAAAATACACAGGATGTTTGAACAGATTTAATAATGTCTCAATAATGACAATAAAAAAAAACAAAAAGTATCCTAAAAAAAAGATAAGTCAGTAAGTAGAAAAGAATAAGTCTCGTCAGAATACTCGAGGAGTTATAAATAAAGTTTAAATCTGTGTGCACAATTTTTTTTAGTTTTTTGACTATCAACGCCATCTAGGGACAGCTAACATTACTACTAAGATTACCTTTACATCTGTAATAGCCTTGTTACATCAATCCCACAAAGGTGGCGCTCAATTTAGCTTCAAACGATAGTTTTGTTCGATTGCCCAGGCTCTTTTGAACGCTATAGTACTCCCCGGGGTGGCACTGACAGATCGAGCCGAACGCGCTAGTTGGACAGGCGTGGTAAGACCAAGAATGTGTTCTAACACGGTGATTATGGAATAATGTAAGTGTTTAGGTTGCTTTACATTTTTTTTTATTCTTCTACTATCATACTTCGCCTCCTTATGTGTGTTCTATCGTCTGTACAATGGGCTGTGCTCTGAAGAATTGTTCGGCATGATGCCAACGTCCACTTTTCATCATCGCACCGCTCGCCACCGACTGGGCGCTCATCCTCACACCTTGCAACCTAAATGGTCGCGCACCGTGCGGTTTCAGAGGAACTTCCTCCCGCGGACGGTCCATCTGTGGAATGAGCTCCCTGCCGAGGTTTTCCCATTGGACTACAGTATGGGGTCCTTCAAAAGAGGAGTGTACAAGTTCTTATTGGGTCGGCAACGCGCATGTGACACCCCTGGGGTTGCAGGCATCCATAAGCTACGGTGACTGCTTTCCATCAGGCGGGGTGGGCCGTATGCTTGTTTGCCACCGACGTGGTATAAAAAAAAAACATTATAATGTATAACTTTTGACTACCGAGTGGACGACTTTTGTTTATCCGACTGCTTTACATTTCACAAATGATTTTAGATAATATCGAAATACTCGTAATTATCTTTGACTAGGTCTATTAGAAGCAAGAGGACCAAAGTAACCGACATTGCTCGCAGAATTGCCAGACTCAAGTGGCAGTGGGCTGGGCACATCGCCAGAAGATCAGATGGCCGATGGGGCCCGAAACTGCTGGACTGGCGACCACGTACCGAAAGACGCAGTGTGGGCATACCTCCCACAAGATGGTCCGATGACCTGGTCAAGGTCGCGGGAACCCGCTGGAGGCAAGCAGCGCAGAACCGGTCATATTGGCGATCATTGAGGGAGGCCTATGTCCAGCAGTGGACGTCTTTTGGCTGAAATGATGATGATGATGATGAGGTCTATTAGCAATTGACCTAGTCAAAGATAATTATTATACAAAACACTAACAATAAACAATTTCGAGCGGTAAACCACCTAAAGTTTGGAGAATACTGGAAATATAATTTAATTACCTATAAACAATTATTACTAAAGCCACAAATAGTTCTGTTACGGCTAGTTCCAAGAAGGTTTAATCCTAATTCCTAAGTTATGCCTTCAGCTAAGCATCTCAAATTTCAGAAATGAATCACTAGAATTATGAAGGTCATGAAAATGAGAAACAGAAATCAATTTCTAAATCAAAACAGAGCCTTACAAACACAGACACACACACACACACACACACATACACTTAATATTTAAGGCGTGCGGTTCAAACAGGTGTCAGATTCATAGCTATTGAACATAAGATACCGAAATTTTGAGAGTTTCTTGATTTTGTAATAGATTACACCTAGAAAATGGTCGCCGAACTAAAGATTGAGCTCTAAAATAAGGGCTAAAGGGCTAAATTACTACAACTTTATTTATTTCACGGGAATTTACTTGAAACTGACTTCCTTATTTCTTTTAGAAATATTATTATCTATAACCTAGGTAAGTAAAGTAAGTGAAACAACACTAAAGATAACAAAACTTACAAAGTATTATTAAATTTAGGTATACATTAACACGAATACTTAAAATATTTAAGTAAAAAAGTATTAAAGTGTTTTTTTGTAGGTACCTGAAAATATTTGTTTGAGATTGTAAAAAATGCCTTTGTGTACAATTTGTGTACATATATGTATATAAGCTTATTTATCTAACCGGGTCCTGTAAGACAGGGCTTTTCAGCTCAGGACCAGGGTCGTGATATTATTAACGAAATGTTGCTTTTAGCCAATTTTTTTAAAATCTTTAATATGCAGGTGTCCAAATAATAAGTACCTACATTACCGCCGCCAGTGAGATTTTAGGAACCAGAATAAGCCCCTTTGGAGTTTTTTAGAAATCATTCAATGTTTTAGAAGTAACTAGTAGTAGTTCTAAGTTTAGTAGTTATAAGTACCTAACCCTGAGCGTCCGTTGGCTCGCTGGGTCAACGACATTCGTAAAATTGCGGGACACTTCTGGATTAGATTGGCTCAGGACCGAGATGAGTGGCGTACTAAAAGAGAGGCCTATGCTCTGCAATGGGCGATAAATGGCTGAAACGATGAGGATGAACAGCTAAATAGTAGTAAATATTTTAAATGACTTATAAAAATCAATCAATAAGTAAACAAACCTAAAAACGTGTATAATTTCATCATCACGCACTTTCATATCTCAATTTTGGTCTTAGCAATCGACTTCACATCATCAGCCTTTGATAGTCCACTGCTGGACGTAGGCCTCTCCTATTAACTATGCGTATAGACGCATTAGGGGGTAAATTCCCATAATCACCACGCTGGGCAAGCGGATTGGCGATTGCAGTAATGTGTCCACTATAATGACGCTGCTGCCCGTCATCAATCTTTTATCAAATAATGGTCAGTGACACTTCAATCCCTTAGTCGACTCTTACGACACCCGCGGGAGGAAATGAGGGTCAATCGACTTACGATCACCTTATTCTTAGCTTTGCCATATTTAGGAGATCAAGCTAACATAAACGTATATTTTTGGAGATATTTGCAAAAATACCGATGAAAAACGTGAAAAAATTGCGAATTGTCAATTGCCGATAACTTGAAAAGTATTGGATATTTTGAAAAACTTTATGAATGATTTTTTGCTTAAAATTAGGCCTTCTACCGATATCCGAGACAAATTCACCCCCGAGAGGGGGGGGGCAACCACCCCCAGGGCGGTTGCGGAGTTCAAATAATTTTCACTTTTGAAGATAAGGGTAAGATGAACCTAATACCAAAATTTTATGTAATTCGGTTCACAGTAAAAAAAATCGGAGCAATAATGCTTCAATGACTGCACTAACAATTAATGTTGCTATGATGCCAAGCATACTAGACAATTCTACTTTTAAAAATACACTCAAACACATACAATGTAAGTTAATAGCACTAGCAATCGTGTAGGGGGCGTGTAGGGCGGTTTATTTATATAGCCTTTCTGCCCTAGTTGGAGAGAACGCATACTTTTGTAGGAACAGTTATTGCTTGAATAGAGGTTAAATTTATAGAAGTGGAACATACGTTATGGCACTGGTCTCACCGCGAGCTACTAAGCTATTAACTATGCTAAAAACACGAACACAAAATACGCACTCGCGCGTAAAAAAAAGAGACACGGCGATACTCGCCAGGCGGTGATAGCTGATAGCTGAGCGAGTTTCGCCGTGTCTCTTTTATTTACACGGGAGTGCGTATCTCTTGTTCGTGTTTATAGCCCATAGTTCATAGCTTAGTAGCTCGTGGTGAGACCAGTGCCTATTTGTAATTTCATTAATAAGTGCTGTAAGACTTTGCTGATTATTTGGCAAACCTATTTGTATTTTGCGGAACAACTCAGCTCCATTCCAGCTGGAGTGGCCGAGTAGTTTAGGCATCAGCCGCGAAAGCTGAGGACGTGGGTTCAAATCCCTTCTTTTTTTTGCTATACCTACGACATTTGAAATACTTACCGGATGTGTGCGCGTGTGCGTTGTAGCGTATGTAAATGTCATATTAGATGGCATACCGCTTGCGTGGCGTGCACGTGACGTGCAAGCGTTGTGCCATGGTCTTAAATCAGGAATCCTGTACATTCATCTGCTATGACATTTCCGAGGCTACAACCCAGTACGGCACAGCCTTAATAGTCATTATATTGAGGCCTGAAAGTAACCTTCTAGGTCCCAAAGTAATAGATGCTATAATTTAAACCCACGTAAAAGTATTATTTAGCAGCCTCGTTGGCAGTGACTGATAAACCCTCTCACCGCGCTTAGCTCTTTAATTGGCTATGAAATGGGTTCCATTTAATTAATCAGCCTACTTAAACTTAGCTTGGGAATAATTGCAGAGCCACGAAATGGCAGCAGGCGTCGTTAGGACCTGGGTGCTTAGACAAGTAGCCAATCGCTAACGCTTAATCGTGAATCGTAAACGAAAGGCAGCTAACTGTCTTTATCACACTAATATGAAAGAGTGACAGGGAAAACTACCATACGCTACTAAGCGATTGGCAACTTGGCTAAGCAATTAAGCATCCTGGCCGCAAAGGCCCTAACCGCGAATCACGAACGAAGTGTAGCCTCTCTCTCGGACTAGTATATTCATGCATAAGTGTGACAGGGGGGCAACGCTTCGTTCGTGACTCGCGGTAGGGCCCCTGCGGCCGTACTGAGAACATCGAAATTTGTAAATTTTCAAATTTGCTGTCTATTCCCCTTATTCAAAAACGTTTGTTAACTTAACACGCCGCTAATAATTGTTTGTCTCTTTTGCACTTATGGACACATTGTTAAGACCGAAAGGGACAAACAATTATTAGCGGCTTGTTAAGTTAACAAACGTTTATGAATAAGGGGGTATGTCTTTCCAATGAGTGACATCGAAATTTCGATGAGGTTCGATGAATGATGATACAGTGTGTTACCATGACCCAGGCTTTTTCTAAAATGGGTAATAATACGCGTTACTGGCAATTTTTCAAGCATCAAGAGATAACAAATATTGAAATTAACTGTAGGTACTGTTTTTTTATGAAATAGGTATTTATTGAGTATAACTAAAACATTATATTTATTACAATGAACATACAATTTTAGTCACAAACAAAACATACCTAAAGTTCTAGTCAAATAACCCGCCCCGTGTCACCCCTGGTGCAAAAGTGCCCATCACGCTCGCGGCATTGCCACGCTGAATCGCGATTGACAATTTTTGTACCAGGAATGTCCCGGAGCGAGGGTCAAGACCTCTCTGTTGTAAACGCCGCCCAATCTCTGCGAAAAAAACCTTAGCTTCTAACCCCCAACAACCAGACGTCTCCACAGCAAACGGGACAAAAACATAATTATCCAGCACCGAGTACTTGTCCCTCTTTCTGGCGGCTGCCGCCTCTGCAGCTGCTGCTGCAACTCTAGTGGTGCGACCCAAGTGCGAGGCTGCAAAAGTGCTTACGCAAGTTGCGTCCCAGAGGAGGCACTTACCTCGCTGCCAAGGCACCAAAGTCACACCATCAGGTCTCTTGCCGTCCGTCCGACTGAGACCAGGGGGCTCCAGCAAACAGGGGACATTAGCTGACACCAAAGCCCTCCGGATGATGTCATTAAGAGCGTGGTGACGAGGGAATCTCCCAGCACACCGACAACAACTCAGAGCATGGAGGCCATTACTCTCAACCATGGCACCGCAGATGCATAAATGTGGTTCGCAAACATCGCAGCCCAGGCGGAGAGCAACAGCCACCCGCAAAGAGTTGTCATCAAGGAGAGTACCCATATTTGGACAGGGAAGCGCCTGTAACCACGCTCCCGATTCGGGCTTCGACACGGCCATTAGACGCGCCCTCTCCACACCCCCAGTACCCTCCAAAAGACCGTCAACCACACGCCTCACCCCCACATCATCCCATGACCGCTGATGTTCTGGCGTATCGGGAAGCGCTGAGCCGGGGTTTACAGCAGACCACGCAGCCGGAGCTTCGGACGCGTACGGGATGGTTGCCTTGCCGCCGTCCATCGTGAAGATATAGACGACTAGTTCGGCGACTAGGGCGACTAGTTCCGCGACTCCGCTGGCAGACGCCAAGAAGGCTGGCAGGCACACATCCCGTACACGCCTTATTCCCAATCCACCAACTCGAACTGGGAGTGAAGCTTGGTCCCACTGCCCCGTGTCGAGAGACACATTTAACAGGGACTCTATTGACTCCTTCATCAGGACCGAGTCAAAAGAGTCTATATCTCCGGGGTAGAGCCACGCAGGAACGGTACGTAAAAAATAGGTTAGTTTCGGGACCGCGAAACAAAAGCGCAGAAGGATGAGTGCTACATGGGCTGGCAGCTCCGGAAGCCTATCTCTAGCTAGCAAAAGCAGTTGCCTGCGTTCCTCGAAGGCCTCAGGAATAGCTTCTGGGAAAATTTATTGTAGAAAAGGTTAGTAGAAGATGAATAAACCTGGAAGAGGAAAGGGTAGAGGGAAGGTACCTTGGTGTGTATATCTAATACGGGCGAACAATTAAACCAGGAATGGGATTCATTAGTGTAATCATGGATTGCAAGGTTTTTTTTAAAGTTACTCTTAATTATGACCCCACAGAATTTTTTTAAGATTATCGGAGCAGCAATGTAGGTACGGACGTTTGTTATTGTTGATATGGCAGTTATGTCATCTGTTTTTGAAATTAGCTGTCAACGAGAGTTTAACTCGCCAATCCGCTTGCCCAGCGTGGCGATTATGGGCATTTACCTCCTAATGCCATACGCATAGTTGATAGGAGAGGCCTACGTCCAGCAGTGGACTATGATAGGCTGATGATGAGAGTTTAACTCGCGTATGTTTCTCCACATTGCTCTACATTGCGCGCCGAATTATTTTGTATGGAAAAATGTTTTGCTCTAATTTTAAGTTATTTGAATGTACAATTATTATGTCGTAAACTAACACCCGTTTAAGAGCTTCGCCCGTGTTACACTTACACCCTGTATACAAAAATTAAATCTGTACAGTTAATTTTATTTCCTTGGAACAGTCAATGTAACGCGTGTCCTGTTTAGTGGTCAAACGCTTCATTTTGAAGTAAATTGCTTCTCAATGTTCTTTTTTTGGAAAATAATTACGTTTAAAATTAAAGTTTTAATATTTTAACATAATTTTGTTAATAATGTTTTTAAAATATGAGTGATAATCGTGAAAGTTTAAATCAATAAATAGAATTTAAATGCTAAAATTAGAAATAATGCTCACCGTTTGGCCACAAATCAACATCTCAATTCTCGGTTTCAATAAAAGCCTGCATAATTTCAATAATTTGTTATGTCTGTTGGTCAGTTGCTGGTACGAGTACTATGAAATTTGTAATTATTATTTTGACGATTTCAGTTTATGCGTAATTACTAACGATTTTCACTTTGAAATCATTGTAGGAAACTAATTCACATACCTACTTGCTTTATTTTGTATTTATTAAAAGCCCATAAAGAAATAAAACAAGTGGGTATTTGAACTAGTTTTCTTACAACATGCACACTTTTAAATAAATAGAAAAGCAAAACTAAGTTACATCGTTTCACCTCACGTCAAAGCAAAGACTTTGATGCTAGTTTTCTTTAAAAAGTTACCTACACTTAATACTCAGGAAGTTATTCAGCAAGAACTCCGAACTCGTAGGTACGTTAGTACAACGTAAAAGTTTTCGTGACGACCTACATGCAAACTAGGTATTTATATTATTGGCGATTTTCAACGATTCGTGACGACCTACATGCAAACTAGGTATTTATATTATTGGCGATTTTCAATAGAAGAACCAGAAGATTACATTGTGAAACCTAAGGCCAGCCTTACACTGTAAGATCTTACGTTAGTTATAGGAACAAGGCTATACTAAGGAATGAGATAGTGATATTCACCTCTCATTCCTTAGTATAGCTCCGTCTCTATAACTTATGTAAGAACATACAGGGTGCTTAGCCAAGTTGCCAATCGCTAGCGCTTAGTCGTCAATCGTAAGCGAAAGGCAGCTAACTGTCTTTGTCGCACTAATATGCAAGAGTGACAGAGAGGGAAAACTACGATACGCTACTAAGCGCTAGCGATTGGCAACTTAGCTAAGCATACTGGTGTACGAGCGCTCTAAGCCAAATTTTTTTCGAAAAAAATGTAATCGAATATGACTGACTTTTAATAATTTCGATATAATTTATTGTCTTTGACACATACATTATCGTGAAACACGTTATTTTTAAGTTAATGCTAATAAATATCAATAGTTTTAACTAAAAATGTACGTGAACTCAAGTTTTAAGGTTCTAAGTTGGCGAATAGAACACTAGGAGCATATAGGAGCCTATTTCTCAAAAGCTTGTAACTTGTAATACAAGCGGGAGTCCTTATCTAACTTATGGTGTCAAAAAGAGACTTCCACTTGTATTACAAGGTACAAGCTTTTGATAAACGGGCCCCTGTTTGTGATTTTTTGGTAGACTTGGGTGAGGTTGGCTCTGAATTGGTCAAATTAGAAGGAATCTAAAACTAGGCTCTATTTAATAATAGTTATTATAACTTAAACAAGAGGGCAAAGTTGTTGTTTAACTGTCGTGCCAATATTGAGACCTGAGCTAGCGAATGATTCCAAAATTGAGCCACAAGCATAGCGAGTGGTTCAAAAACTTGAATCTTGAACGTTGCGAAGGTCTCAAGGCACGAGAGTTGAACAAACTTTGCCGCCAAGTATAATACAACTTTTTTCCCCTCACTATCGCGAAGAAATATGATTACAAATCTCATCTAACTGTAAATTAACTAAAAAAAACCATTTATGACGTAATGTCGAAACGTATCGTAGAGTTACTCCTGGTACTTAAATATAGCAAATGGCTTACAAAGTCACCAATGAGAATTGACCAATTTAACATGTGAGCTCCGATTGCGCATGTTTACTAAGGTCATACAGATCCACTTATACTAGGCAGTAGTGGGCCATAGGAATTAGAGATTACTTTGCCTCACAAGTGAATAAGACGCGTTTTTACCCGCTCGTATTAAAAGATAAAAGAGCGCTTTACGAGCTAGTGAGGGGAAATAGTTATTTGTTATACAAGGGTGCAAAGTTGTATTTTACCCGCGAGTATGAAATTGAAACACGAGCAAGCGAAAGGATTCTATAGTTGAACCACGAGCGAAGCGAGTGGTTCTAAAATAGAATCCTGAACAGCGAGTGTTTTAACATACGAGAAGTAAAATACATTTGCACCCGTGTGTAACACAAAACTTTTCCCCTCACTATAGCGAGGAAACTCAAAAAAGGTAATTATTTGTTCACATTACAATCATCATCGGGTTAGTGGTAATAATTTTCCAAATGCATCATATATTTAATGCAAGATTTTGTCGCAGTAAACTTACCACGAAAAAGTAAACGCAGTACGATTTTAACACATTCCTGTAGTTGCACACCAACGCCAATGCATTATTAAATCATTCTCATTCATTATTTTTACAAAATTATAACAGGACACCCTGAAAGTTGTTTAGTTTACTATTTTTATGCGTGTTCGAGTCGGTAAATAAAGATTATAACCTATAATATTCTTTGACAATGTTGACGTTGACATTTTCTGCGTTTTGTGATTGCATCTAGTCATCTTATCATCATTCACTAAAACAATTGTTACTTATGGAATTTTAGGATTTATATGTTAAAATCATCATATTATATAAAGGTTTGTATTTTACACTAAATTCTCAAATAAATTATTTAATTATCATTAATATGGAACAATTTCCATGAGCATTTTACGTTTTGTTATTCCAAAACCAAGATCATTACTTTGCCACACAAGTGAATAATATGCGTTTTTACACGTTCGTATTAAAGGATAAACGAGCACTTTACGAGCTAGTGAGGGGAAAAATTATTTACATTTTGCCTATTACACCTCATTAGCCATTACTCGATTTGTTTCCAATGAATTCTTCCGAAGAATATGCTAGCAAGTTTTAATACAGCTTATGGGCGATTTCCCACCATTTTTCAATAACTTCTAAGAATTCTAAAATCTGAATTGTAAAGTCTGTGCGCAACGTAGCTCGGGAGATAGGATGGGATTTGTTATTGATATGATAAGACTCCGCCGACTTGCACTGCATTTTTATATTTTATTATAATATCAGTTAAAATAAAGCTATATTTTTAATCAGAATCAGAAAAACATGTTGCTTAAAGTATGTAGGTACAATAAGAATTATGAGCTGAATTTAATATTTACATTAGCGGGCCAAAATGGCAGTGACCCTGGCTTAAAAGTCAGAGGACCGGGATTTGAATCACGGTAGTGGTTTTATGGTCATCACATTTTTTTGTTCCCTAGTAATTTTTTCAAAGAAGAAGAAGAGTCAACGGGAACCAGTCTAGAGGACGCTCTCCGATGCGTTGGACAGACCAAATTTCAGCTTAAACCAATACTGAACTCCCCTTAACATATGTACAAGATAAGCCTCGGCCAGGGATAATTGGCGCAGAATAATAAAACGTTCAACGTAACGTGACCACGATTGCTCTGCCAAGAGCATAATTATCGACAAAGAAGAAGGATAGTCATTTTCACAGAATTTATTTTAGTAGTTTATTTAGGTATATAGTAAATGTATGGTGTACCTACTTCGTTGCATAATATGCTAAAATCTAGCTTCATTTACGTGCGACTAGGTTGATTTGTGTAAGGGTTTCCCTTGGTATTTCTTTGTGTTATATTTTTATTTATTTTTTGACGTCTGTCAAACAAAACGTCTCTCTTCTTATGTACCATAACTTTTACACAAAAGCGAATACAAAAATAGTAAGTTGCAGGCAACAGACAAACAGAATAATAAAGGCCAAGTTCGCCGCGGGCGATGCGTCGCAATAAATTCTACACAAAGCGGAATCGACGATGTGACTTGGGGGTAATTTACCTGGTAAAACTTTTCTACTTGCCCCGGTCAATATTCATAACAATGGTATTGGAAATAAGTGTCTAGACTTTTTATATTGTTTTCGTCTTGCAATCGTCTGACAAGGGGCACAACAACGTCAAATAATAATACTTTTGTCACAGTATATTTAATAGTCGACTCTTACGACACCCGCAGGAGGAGTTGGGGTGGTGACAAATGTATTCTTACTGCCGTCACCACACGTCATTGAAGTGTCACTGACCATTATTTGATAAAAAAAAGATGATGGGCAGCAGCGTCATCATACTGGACACATTACTGCGATCGCCAACCCGCTTGCCCAGCGTGGCGATTATGGGCATTTACCTCCTAATGCGTCTATACGCATAGTTAATAGGAGAGGCCTACGTCCAGCAGTGGACTATTATAGGCTGATGATGATGATATTTAATAGTACATTGTATATTAGGGGCGGTAAATAAGAAACTTCACACGAGTTCATAATTCTTGTACCGCCCGTGGCACACACAATGTTTTTCATCACACCTGTGAGGCAAAAAAAAGTAAATAAAACAATATGTTTTCACAAAACTACTCTAAAATGGTCTACTTAAATCATTTCTCAAAATCAGGGATGAGTTAAATTTATCATTTTAATAACAGAAATTCCGGTGCGGCGCGCGCTGCGCTAGTGCGACGTAATGTTGTATGAAAATCCTTGATTGCCCTAGGGTGTAATGACGCATCTACGGCGCGCATCGCCGCAGCGCATTGGCGCACTTACCGAACAGGTGTGATGAAATAATACTAACGTACTACGGACACAATCTGCCTTCAACGGAAAAAGCGGCGCCCCGCTTCGGTGACCGCGTGGTGACCGCACAGTTACACAGCCATGACTTATCTCACCCATACATGCTTGGTTCCTAGGTGCCTATACATCTACACGAGCGTAGACTGTATGCACACAGTCTAAGCGTCACAGCCTAAGTCTACGTGTTGGTACGCAACGTGCTTGTTTCATGCAATGCGTTTGGTATCACTATCATAATTTCAAACGTCCACCATCGTCTAAAGCCTCCCAAAAGTTGAGAGGTATATGCCATAATCGCCACTTTTGGCGGGCGGGCTGGCGATCACAATGTGCTGCACCGCAATTACAAAGATGCTGCTGCCCATCCACTGGTGCGTTTGGCAAGAGTTTACCGACATTTATTTATTGAAACAAAAGTTTACACGACATTACAGTTTACACCAATGCGTCATGAAATTAAAATTAAAAGAGATACAAATAAAGATACACAGATAAAGGTACATATAAAAAAAAAAAAACATTAAGTAGATTTAGGTAACACAACAGCGTGGCTCTGTCGAGTCATCTGAACCGGCGTAGGGTTCGACATACCCGGGATATTATAACAAGTACCTACGAATTATTGAAATTAAATTTTATATTTTGATTCCGCTTAGTGAAGTAGCAATACTGCAATTAAGATTGGATGTAGCTGAAGTTCTAAATATGCCACAGTGATACTTTACATACAATACCTACTATAGGAAAAGACTAAAAACAACAACAGAATCAATACTAAAGGCTCATTTAGATTGACCCACGACTTGTATGAAATTTTCATGACGTTCCTGTAGATCAAATCAAAATAAATACTATACAAGCATACATCGCAAACGTTGAAATTCTTAAATTTTGAGGATTTGAATGTCTTTGTCGCTCCAATGAAGACGTCATAAGAGTGACCGAGACAAGTCCTAGAAATTCGTGAAATTCGCGGAAAGCTCGCTGTAGTCTAGAGAAAATTGTATCCTTTTCTAGCGTCGTCTGAACGGGGGTTATGAAAATATGTAACTAGATAACACAACCTTTAGGTGAATAAAATTATAAATGTTTTTGTGTAATACACACGTAGTCAAAAAATAAGCTTTTAATATATTTCCTAGAACTACAGCTAGAACTACTATTGTTTCTTATGAAATAAAGAATTTTGAATTTGAACAGCGAAAGGAATTGGCCACATTAGATCTTTCCGGGTCACACCTAAGATTTTAAGCCAACCGACACTTCATCTTGAATGGGTCTGACGTCATGCTTCCCAGCAAAGCATGGACCGCTCAGCATGCAGAATTGCGGGTCACCATTCAAAACCAAATAATTCTTAATGTTAAAAAATTTACATTTTCAATACAAAAACACGTCAATACTCAAGCAGTCATGTCCATTCATTTGAAAACTTCAAAGTTCTATTTGTGACGCTTAACTGGCGGAATGTGTACGTCAGAACTTAGATGAGCAGACGGACAAAGACGGGACCTTTGACATCTGCCCCTTTGATCCACCTTGTGACGCAACCGATCGAGAATATTGGACCATCTTGGGTTACACGTTCAGCTACAATAGGTTAAAGCGAATCCCGCTCAGACTATTTTTATCAAAGCAGCAGCAAGAAAGGCATTGCTTTCGTGAATGAATTGTTCAATTCAGATCAACTTTCAATATTGAGTCATACTCATGCGTTTTTGAAACGTATGTCCGGAAAATCAGTTGGTATACCACTAGCTTCCGATAAAAGAAAACATCTTGAGGTATCTTGTATACCACTATGAAGAAATTCAAAGTATCATTGTCGCCCTGCAGTGGGACGAATATACTCGTAATAGTACCTTACTATTATATTTTACATATTTACATAGTTTAATAAGAAATCTCTTTGACCTTTTAGAGTTTCTATTTATCCTTGATATACTTTAGGGCTTTTTAAAGAACTTATTACGCTAAATATGCTTGTAAAAGATGCATCATTTTACAAAAAAATATGTAATAAAAAAGCAACATTTTGTATTGTAGTAGTATTGAGTTTACCGGTGCCTTCATATAATCATATTTTATATTCATTTATCCTCGTTAGTGCAAATGTCAAACTGATTTATACATAATCAAGCACATTTTTATAAATGAAATGACCCAGTATTAACTTTGTTAACTCATAGCGAACGCCACAGAAAAACTAGCAGAAAACTTGCGATGGAGACATTTCAAAAAACCCTATTTAACTTCAAAAGTTTTCAAACTATGAAGTTTACCGTCAAGCATGAAAGCACTGGCGAGAGCAAACTCGAAAAACTTCAATTTATTATACCATTGTATATGAAAAAGAAAGGAGCAGTCTTTAGACCAAATGGCAATGGTTAGTTTCTATAAGTTCCCAGCTATAGCAGTAGAATCACGACTTAATTAAACTTTAAGAAATGAAGTTTTTTAAAGCTGTGTGTGGTTTTAATAGTCTTATACAGTCATCATCAGATATATTTTAGCGCCCAGGGTACTCACAAATATCTGAACAGGACTCTATTGTCATAGCCTTAGAGTGCTTGTTCAGATAGTTTTGAGCACCGTAGCCGCTCCTATATATCTGATATACAATTTATCAGGACGCTTTTATGAGCACTAACTTTGTGAAAAACTCGCGAAAATATGTTTTCTCTTTATACGCAACTGGCAGCGCTGAAGATGCTCATAAACTAAAGTGTTCGTTTACCATAATGTGCCGATTTGGGTTGTTTGCCACTGTCTTAGTTGAAAAATGGTTATTTAAGTGCATAAGAACGTGAGAAAGTTATTGCTTAATAAACACCTATTAAAGAAAAAAAACGGCCATGTGCGAGTCGGACTCACGCGCGAAGGGTTCCGTACCATTATCAATTTATCATTAAAAAAATACAGTTAAATCAACCTACCCCAAAAACTATAAAATATAATTTAATCAAACCAAAAATCGTTGATAGAGTTTATTAATGTGCGTAACACATTTTTTTTTTTTAATTTTATATCGCGTAGTTTAAAAAATAGAGGGGGGGACACATTTTTCAGACTTTGAGAGCTGATATCTCGAAAACGATTTGCTTAAATAAAAATGAGATTTATTAAACCTTCATATCATTTTCAAATACCTTTCTATTAATACCCCACACGCTTATATACAACTAAATTTTTTTTTCTATCCCTCAGTTACATGTCCATACAGGGCCCCCACCCCAATGGTTTTTTTACAATATAGTATCATAATCCTGTAGCGGTTCATACAACACATATCCTAACCAAATTTCATTACTGTAGCATTTATAGTTTCCGAGTAAATCGGCTGTGACAGACATACAGACGGACATGGCGAATCTATAAGGGTTACGTTTTTGCCATTTTGGCTACGGAACCCTAAAAATACACCTCCAAGGACAATCCATGTCTTTGGATTAGAGTAAAGGAGAAGAGTATTTAGAATAAGCTTGCACTTGTTCTAAAAATACTGTCGTCTAAAATCAAATCGTTTTTATGGCGCAGCGAATTTAACCCACTTATTCATTTAAGGAATATAAAAAAAGTTTTTTCCATAATTTTAAGTTCTTCAGTAGGCTTATCTGAGTACTAAAGTAATATTTTCTTGCGTCCTTTTAGTTAAGTCTTTGAACACAAACTACAAAGCCTGTCACGTTAAAACTTCATTCACTTTCAAACTTCAACCATTAGGATTTTATAGGAGCTAAATTGTCTCATATCTCGACATCATACTAACTTTGTTGGCGTGCAAAGAAAAAGCTAAAAGGTCTTTCAAACTGACTTGCTCTTTCAAATAAAGATGCATTTCGAATGGCAAAACGGTCTTATTTTGATAATCTAACCGAGGCTACTTTATTGAATTTTCCAATCATACCACATCTATGTACTTAGGATTTCATGATTTAACATTAGTTGGCAAATTCCAGTTTACTTTTTCACTCAAGATATTAAGGTCCCTCGAGGCTATGGATAAAGCTTTGAGCTTAGATGTTATTTTAAGTTTATTTCAGTAATAATAGAGGTAAAGTTGATTTGATTTGCAATAAGAATGATTTAATAAAGATGGATTTATTTGAGTGCTGCGGCAGATATAAATTTAGCTTTTGAGGTAAATTATTCTTTTTTGTCGCTTTGGCGTCTATTTTGACATATATAATCATCGAAGTGTCTACAGTCAAGTGCAAAAATATGTATCGAAAGAGTTCTCTAATAAATATGATACGACGTGCTTATTACACAAAATTAAAGTGTACTGAGACATATTTTTGAACATTTTTATATACAACTTATTTTTCCTTTGACTTAGACATTATGTGGTACTAAAAAATAAATATACTATTCATTATAACTCAATAAATTATTATTATTCTACTACATAAGGTTTTTAAATGTTCGGATTTACTGACTTACAAGTAAGATAAAATTTAAAAAACCGACCAATACCATGTTTACCACAAAAGAAAGTAAGTCTAGTTACACACACTTCAGTTTCTCAGTACAATTTCTAGTGATATTCGGGGAGACGATATTCTACGGATTCTTTTATTTTTATGTTAACGGCACATGACAATCGTACCTAACGAGTACCTAACTAGACAAAAATAAGATTACCCATTTTCATGTTTTCAAGGATATTGAATATTTCACATTATTTAAAAATTGTAAACAATTTCAATTTAAAACAAAACCTCGCTCCAATTTTTCATCGTTCCATACCTATTTTAAGTTTATAATTTATTCTCATTCTTTCGTAAACTCACAGAAGGAGCCTTATACACCTAATATGCTAATACTTACAAAGTTCAACAGAGAACGGACTCAAATTATAACTTCTAAATTAAAAATGAGCTCAGCTTAGTAACGGTAGCTACAGGATGAATAATAAGTGAGTATTTCTTTAGCACTAAGAGTATAACAAATCTAGTTTTCTTAGTAGTTCGGTTGGAAAGTGAAGACACTTGAAATGTATGGCCATATCTTTCTCCCACACGCCTTCACTTCAACACAACACGGACTGTACCCCCTTGTAAAGGAAGCGCCCTACTTGTTGACAGACGATTCAAGGGTGAAGGTTTTAGAGTAAAGACACATACAGGTTGTTTCCTGAGTAACAATGAACATTTCCGGATTAAATCCCGTTTCTTTCCAAACAGCTCGTTTTTGTCCGGATTTTTTCCGAAAAATCAATGAAAGTTTCCAGACAAATTTTCAACTCTAAACCAATGTGAATTAGGTCTAATTGTCACTTATACCAGGAGAACGCGATGTCATCGAGGAAAAGTCAATTGAAATAGACGGTAAGGCGTGATAGTGACAGTGACATTGATTATTTCTGTAAAAACCCGAAAAAAAAGGAAAAAAGCGAAGTTTTCATACATTCCCGAAAAAAACATTTGATTTTTTCCGACATTTTCAACGCTCCTGAGTCACTGACACATATTTGTTATACTGGACAACTTTTAGAATGAGACTAACGGCAAAGTCTCGGGAAACACCGTGTATATGTGCCGGCCTTAGCCGACCGAAAAAGTTCAATATGAATGTCAAAACATCAGTTAACCTGCGATAACACTATAAAACATTTATAGTTTATAAAGTGTGATGTTATTTGCGCTTACGTCCTCAACAAACATATACAAGATGAATAACGCCATAAGCTCCATTGACAATGTGGCCCAAATAACAAAACAAATAAAAAATCTAACTAAAAAAAGCATTAAAACGAATTCAAATCTAACGTTATTTCGACGACCTGTATAATAATACACCTATGTAGGTATACAGGGTGGAACAGAACGACGATCTTTCCCGCTACCGACCGAGTCTACCAACCATTACGATGAACTTTCAGTATGGGACCAACATCGAAATATCTTTAAAAAAAACCCCTCATACAAAGTGACTGATTAGTTAGAGCTCAATAGTATGGAAAAGTCAATTTTCCATGTACATTTTCGATGTTGGTCCCACACTGAAAGTTCATCGTAATGGTTGATAGACTCGGTCGGTAGCGGGAAAGATCGTCGTTCTGTTCCACCCTGTATAACTCTTGTGACAATAAATAAGAGAATATAAGCTTCTTCATAACGGACCTGACACAGTTGTATGTTTCGTTTACCTTCTCCAGTTTAAACAATTTCAGCATAAGACATATTTACTTTATTCTCCCTCCTCTGGTATTAATTAACTTTTGCGCAAATTATGCACGTATGCATACAAGTAAGAAGTTAACTCTGGTTTTCGTTTTGATATGTTATTGCCGGGCATCGCAATTTTCACAGCGCAATCAGGGTAATCAGGCTAAAGCAATGTATGGAGTAGTTAATTTATAATTTAATATTTACAAATATATTTACACGGTATGACAGCATACAATGAGAAATTAAAAATTGAAAGACAAATTCCAAAATACATTAATATAAAAAAACCGGCCAAGTGCGAGTCGGACTCGCGCGCGAAGGGTTCCGTACCATTATCAATTTATTGTTTAAAAAAAATAGTTAAATCAACCTACCTCAAAAACTATAGGAGATAATTTAATCAAACCAAAAATAGTTGATAGAGTTTATTAATGTGCATAACATATATATATTTTTTTTTTATATCGCGTAGTTTAAAAATAGAGGGGGGGACACATTTTTCAGACTTAGAGAGCTGATATCTCGAAAACGATTTGCTGAAATAAAAATGAGGTGTATTAACCTTCATATCATTTTCAAAGACATTTCTATTAATACCCCACACGCTTATATACAACTAAAAAAAAATTCTATCCCTCAGTTACATGTATGAAGGGCCCCCACCCCAATGGTTTTTTAGTATCATAATCCTGTAGCGGTTCATACAATACATAGGTATCCTTACCAAATTTCGTTACTGTAGTATTTATAGTTTCCGAGTAAATTGGCTGTGACAGACGGACAGACGGTCAGACGGACAGACAGACAGACGGACATGACGAATCTATAAGGGTTCCGTTTTTGCCATTTTGGCTACGGAACCCTAAAAATGCATTTGTCAATATTTTGATGACTAATATTTGTGAGTATCAGCTTTATAAATTAATGTGTAGGTAACTAATAAAAAAGATTCTAAAGACATAAAATTAGTGGGAGCTATTTTTTTTTCCATTCTCTCTCACATAATTTAGCGAGAGTTATGAACTTACGTAAATTAACTATTACATAATAATTGTACTATTTTGATAGTGGGCTCGATCCTCGCTCCGGGGCTTTCCTTTTGCAGTGGCTGTCCATTGCAGTTCAACGTGGTAACGCGGCGAGCGTGATGGGCACCTTAGTATGTGGGAATCCGCGGAGCGAATTTTGTTGATGTCATTTGTTAGGTATATGTTTAGTTTAGTATTATTTAGGAGGTAATTATGGTTGTTGTTGTATTTCATGTGATGTAATATTGTAATTAAATGTTTATAATATTACTAATTATACGATGAATGCTTTTGTTGTGCTTACTTGGGTTCATTTTGTACATTTCTTGTACGGACCTCTAAAAGGTGCTTTAAAACCGATCTCGATCACCGTATCCTGCATTCAGTAAAGATAAAACCTCTTTGTCAGTTACGAAAGGGCTTTCAAGATGATTAAGAATGTAAATTGTCAAGATTTTAGTGACGATATCATTTCCGTTTATAGGCACGAGTACATACCTATAGACACACACACATACCTATAGACACACACACAAGTTATTTTATAAATTCTCTTCGTAACTAAATTAAAGTTTTTTTACCTAATTAGTTCAGTTAGTTTTAATTAGGTATAAAATGCGAGTTATACATGTTATTTTCAACATAAAAACCAAAATACTGCTTTTAAACAGCTTCATTATCATAAAGATTTACTCAAATTAGTTAGTTACAGAATATACGTGTTCTGATTCACCCTGTATACAGAATGTAAAAAAATAGTGACTGAGTAATCTTTCTAAAGGGCACATTGAGTGCAGTCTTCTGAACACGAAAACACGGGTCATATTTTTCGTTACTTACTAGTAATTGTTATAATTTATTTAATTTTATTTATTTATTTATTTTAAGTATATTTACACAGCATTATAGTTACATGACTAATACACTGTGAAACTAAATACAATTAACAAAATACACTTGACACTCTATCTTCAATATATTAGTTGTCATTGTATTATAATATGTATGATTCCTGCACATAAAAAATGTATTTAGGTAATAAAACCATTCATATGAATATGTATATTTTTTTTTGTTTACATTTCCATGATTAATTTTCGCCAAAACAAAATACAATTTCAAAATAACGAATGTCATAATTACTAATCCTTCTCTTTGATTGACGGAGGGCTTTAAATTCAATTACTCAATTATCCTTTCAGAGGATTCGAGAACCCAATTTTCAGAGAATTCTCACCTGTAAATAATTACCCAAATATTTAATTACTACCCGATATGAATAGGCTTCCAAAATTACTTTACATCAAACAATAAACCTCGCGCAAACGATTTTCAACCTTATCGTAAAGATCCTATGTACTGACCTGGCTTATCAAGGTCACTGATAAACTCCTCAGTTTCCACATATCCTAGTACTTTGGTCACTAAAGTCACAAAAATAAAGAGTGGTAAACACCACCCTTTCGACGGAACCACTTTTTGACACATCTAATCCACTCTATGACATTTCACAGAAAAAAGCACTATCGAAAATGTTTTTCCTTTTTCAAATTAACATTTCGCATGCCAAACGGAAATTTATCGTATCGTACACCGAAACCGAAAAACCGCAACGATCAATCACTTCTGTCAAGTTAACACTTTGATTTATTTGAAATTTTAACTGAATCCCGAGTTAATTTAATGAAAAAATCTCCTTTTATATTTTTTCACACTTTTTTGAACTTGTACCAAGTTAGGTTTAAGTTAATTAGTCTTTATTACACTGTCATAATTACGTCGAGTCGGCACGCACAGCGATAATTTTGATTCGACGCGCCGTGATCCGTGCGTTCTCGTCGAAGCCGCGCGGCGCACTGATCGAAAACCGATAGAAGCTGTGAAATACGATCAAAATTTTGAAAAAGGAATCAGCGTCTGATTTTGAATTTCGAATGTTTACATCCTTATTAAAGTTTATTAACAACCAGTGAGCGGCCACAAACACAAAACAGGATGTAAGATGGTAACCATTCTTATAAATCTGCAGTTTTTTTGTTGAATTGTCAAATTTTATTTATTTTTTGTATTTTTACCGATAAGTCACTTAAAAATTACATTAATTCCTGATTTAATTCTGTTTATATTTACATCTAATACTAAGTAAGAACTTTTTATATTATGTAGAGCAAGTTTATATTCAGTTTACTTTTGCACCTGGTACGACGCGTGGGAGGTTTTTTAAAGGTTTATTATGGGCCATTTTTTACAAAGTTTTCCCCCTTTTTTTAATTCGGAACTTTTAATATGACTTCCACTCAGAATCGCGAGCTGTTTCGAACATGATAGGATTGATAGGAGAAAATATTGGACCAAAGTTTTTTTCTTCCATTCTGTTACCATTTTTTTATACATACATTGTATGGTGGTGTCGGAGTGAAAGCTTGAAAATTGGATGCAAATTGTCGGACTATTTTTCTTTCCTATTAGGATCAAAAGAGGTTACGATTCGGAGTAGACATAACATAAAAAAATAGGTACCTATGTCACAAACAAAAGGGGCGGGGGGCAACTTTGAAAAAAAAAATCACTTATTATTTTATTTGTTTTCGTTGTATTTTTCGGGTTAACTTTTGGATATTTTTACGATACTCATTCATTATTTACGAATTACTTATTTAAATCGCAATATTGCCTCTCATATTGTACACCGATAGTGTTGCCGGTCGTACCTGTAATTTGAAGTATTGTACTTACTGTATTTCGCGTTTATGTATTTTACAATTGACGAGACACATAAAGTTCGCTAAAATACATTTTGTGGAATAACTGGAATTGGTTTCTTAAATATTTTTTGAGTTGTATTTTTTTAACTAGGATCTCTACTATGTGTATATATTTAAATATTAGATGTCATGTGCCAAAAAAAAATATCGAAGCTTACCAACTCTGAATCCTGAGCTTTTGCGGCCGTGAATTTTTTTTATTTATTTATCTAAGGAATTCTAAGACAGTTTCCATTTAAATTCACTTCTAAAATAGCCGTTACCACAGATTGAGGCACTTTACCTCCCGTAGAAAAGAATCAAGTTTATTTCCCCATAGAGCTCGTTGGATTCCCGTGGGCCTTTTACGACTACTAGGCAAATACCCATCATGTAACGAACCCTCTTTTAGGCAGGTTCATTACAGATTTACTTTGTTTTTTATCTGTTGGTTTCATACATTTTGCGGTTTATGGACGACCATTTTGCGCTACAAAAAATATTTTAGAATTATAACTAACGTGAGACTCAAACAAAAAAATTATTACTTAAATATTTATCAAACGGGTTACTCATGTAATTTAAGTCGATAAACTCGATATGTTTCGATCCATTTAGAGGATCCTCATCATGGAGTTTCCGCGACCAAAGCCCGACGTGTACTGCGGGCTTGCGCTCTGCTAGAGCGGGTGCTGGCCGCGGGCAGCGCTGGCGGGGGCGGCGAATAAGGAAAACTACCCTCATTGTCACTTTTGTCGAAAAGCGGGTTGCACACAACACTCACTACGTCACTAGGTAATAAGGGCACGTCTACACTGTCTGTCGATGCAATACCTAAAACCGTTTTCCAACCAGGTGGCACTGATCAACCACAATCACGATTAAAACTCAGATGATTACTTATTTCGATGGCATCCAAAAAATATTATAATTTAGGGAATTAAACACTTCATGTACAAAATCTAGCTCTAAGACGTATACCGATAAAAAACTGGCAAATTCAATTTTCAAAATCGGGGTGATATAGTTAAAAAACTGTAATTTCTGGCTTTTATAATTAACTAGGAGGTCTCAAATTAGCTAACTTTAGTCCTTTTGTGTCGACTGCATTTCAGGTTCGAAACCTCTTCCAAACTATCTTTTCCAAACATTTTTTAATTTTTTTGTATGCAGGTTTCTAAATTATGGGACTGTCGTCAATATATCTGGCCTATCTTCCCGTGTTCCTTAAGATATCCTTGACTTATACATAATATCTTTGATACTCTTTGGCACTGATTTCGTTTCATAAAACTATGCCGAAGAGACTAAAAATTGCTTAGGATTAAATAATTGATTGAAGACCCCTAGAAAATTGACATAATATGTGACATAATTCCCTTCACAGAGTACTACTGCGCCCAAGGCAGGGGTATATGGTAAAAAACATGGAGATTAACCAGAAATATTGGTCACTTCTGCGAAACACGAAATCGTGCAGTGGAGAATTAAAAAAAAAGAGCTTGGAAAAATAGATTTCGAAGGGGTTCTGGAGAACTTGTATTATGAATACTGAAATTGCAGTAGCAACAAAAAGGACTAAAGTTAGCTAATTTAAGACCTCCTAGTTAATTATAAAAGCCAAAAATTACTACTTTTTAACTATATTGCCCCGATTTTTTCATTTAAATTTGCCAGTTTTTTATCGGTACATTATTGTCCCCTTATGATCCAGGTTTCCACAAATAAGTCAGGATATTAGCTTCAAGTATATAAAATACTTATACGAATAGAGGAACATCCTTTGACCGCATTTCTTCCCAAAATGCCTATGCTGACCGTATGCCGCAAAACTCTTCATTTAATAATGAAGAAAACTTGGAAGGACAAAGCAAAAAATAAGATTGGGACTCATGCTAATTAGGAATTGAAATTGTGGACCATAGGTGCAGTATTGAACTATAGTGGGGTGGTTTTAGGGTACTGTATTTTATCTCTATGTATGTTACGATTTAAGAAACGCAAAAAGTGCACTAAACAGTTTATCCTTAATTGAATTGAAAATACACGGTGCTCGTGAGCATTCCAAAAGATTTTATTGCTGGATTCCTGAGCATATTTAGAGTATTTAATGTTACATAAAATTTCCTGGATTCGGCTTGGTTCCAGAGATAATTAAGCTTTTTTCGACGTAACTCGTCATAAAAATTATTTTTGATTACAATGCTACCACAATGTGTTGTAATATTACCACACCTTTTGCCTGTCAATCAAAAAATAAGAATAGACTTGACGAAAAAAAACTTTCCCCAAAAAAAATTAAAAAAAAAAAAATTACAAATTTTTGTTATGATAAAAGTATTGGAAATGTTAAAAAGTATTCAAAAAATTCGAAAAAAAGAAAAAAAAAAATTTTTTCTGGAATTTGACATTAGGTCTTATAATATTTTTTGTTTATTTTGATGTCTAGAATGCATATTTAAAATCTTTTAGAATGCTCGCGAGCACCGTGTATAAATTAAATAGCCAGCAATCTCCTGTTACGATCCAGATACTGTTTTTTTTCTGTGTGTACTTTATGTTTTCATGCTTTAAATCGACATAATACTGTATATGGTGCCGTGTGGTGACGGCAGTAAGAATACATTTGTCACCACCCCAACTCCTCCTGCGGGTGTCGTAAGAGTCAACTAAGGGATTGAAGTGTCACTGACCACTATTTGATAAATATTGGTGATGGGCAGCAGTGTCATCATAGTGGAAATATTACTGCGATCGCCAATCCGCTTGCCCAGCGTGGCGATTATGGGTATTTACCTCCTAATGCGTTTAATAGGAGAGGCCTACGTACAGCAGTGGACTATCATAGGCTGATGATGATGATGATGATACTGTATATCTCAAAACAAAAGGGTTTAGCAGCCTTACCGAACAAGAGGTGCCTTTCCCCACGGATGAGGTCAATATTTTAGGTGGTGTACTAGCAGGCCCTAAGAATACTCCGTGCTTAATATCAGCTCTAGATCTTCTTTTGTTTCAGAGTTATTCAAGATAATGTAAAATAAACAGGGTATCGTTGAAAGTGGCATATTTCGAAAACTGTTCAAGTTAGATCAACCAAACAAAATTGTGTTTGATAACAATAAAATAAACTACAAAATGCATATTTTTAACCTGCATCTTGTCCTTATTTTTCATAATAAAAAAAGGTTTTTTGTTTTTTTTTTTCATATTTTTTTTTATTTCACGCGAAGGTACACCTACAAAAAAAAATATGCATACATAGCCACTAATGTCCACTGTATACATAAATAAAAATATTTCCGTAAATCAACGTGCGTCATGCCAAAAAAAAATTTTTTTCAGAAGTAGTCGTTACTGGCATACAAATAAAGTACCAGTGCAGTGTGAACATAAGTTAGTGTGTAGGTATACAATCTCTCAACACTTACCGCACAAAATATCATTGACGTAAATTGACTTATTAGTACATTTGCTATATAAATCAGCCTCTTGTCCAGTTTGTATGCATTTTTTCTTTCCACATATATTTTTTAACGTTTTTTCACAGGACTTACACTTAATTTTTTCCATTTTCCAACAGGAAATGCAACAAATCAAATGTCGAAAACAATACTATGTGTCAAATGTAAAGCTCTCTTTTATACAGCGAATGTACTAATAAGTCAATTTACGTCAATGATATTTTGTGCGGTAAGTGTCGAGAGATTGTACACCTACACACTAACTTATGTTCACACTGCACTGGTACTTTATTTGTATGCCAGTAACGACTACTTCTGAAAAAAATTTTTTTTTGGCATGACGCACGTTGATTTACGGAAATATTTTTATTTATGTATACAGTGGACATTAGTGGCTATGTATGCATATTTTTTTTGTAGGTGTACCTCCGCGTGAAATAAAAAAAAATGAAAAAAAAAAACAAAAAACCTTTTTTTATTATGAAAAATAAGGACAAGATGCAGGTTAAAAATATGCATTTTGTAGTTTATTTTATTGTTATCAAACACAATTTTGTTTGGTTGATCTAACTTGAACAGTTTTCGAAATATGCCACTTTCAACGATACCCTGTTTATTTTACATTATCTTGAATAACTCTGAAACAAAAGAAGATCTAGAGCTGATATTAAGCACGGAGTATTCTTAGGGCCTGCTAGTACACCACCTAAAATATTGACCTCATCCGTGGGGAAAGGCACCTCTTGTTCGGTAAGGCTGCTAAACCCTTTGGCAACCCTAGCCGTATACCTAGGATTTTGCCACCGTGCTGGTTAAAAAAAAACTACTATGCCTAATTACTTAGCCCATATGAGATAATTGGAGTTAATTGATAGGTATTCATTAAAAAAGTTTCAGAGAAGTTTGCTAGAACTTATTTATGACAAGTTTGAGAGCTCATAATTATTAAGTTTTAAGTGAGGTCTAAAGTTGAGTTATGTTTTTAATTAGGTTCACCATACCTCATAATAAAACTTAGTTTAAGTCTTAATATTGTAGGTAAATAACACTACGAGTAGTAATGAATTTAATTATTGAATTAACGGGATAAAGACTTTAAGTACATGTTAAAGCTGTTATTGCAAAATGTAGGTATGTATTTTATTCTGTCAAGTTAATCGTCGTGTGTTTTTGGTCCACCCTAATAGCTACATTTGATGAACATTTTCTTTTGCTATACATTTTATGTTAATATCTATCGAAAATTCGTCCTAGACCCAGATGTTACGTAAGCTCTAAGCCAAAAGTAAAGAAACGAAATATCACTCGGAATTGTTCCAAGCAACGATATCCTTGAATAAATAATATTCCTGAACTTAATTTTGTACTCATGTAGAGAGTATATCTACCAAAACGAGACCAAAGCCTACCTACACCACTATACATGCAAAATTATATAAGACACCGGATTCATTGTTTTACGAAGCCACCATTGACTCTTTAACACTGTAACGTGGATAAACTATACTAACAAAACAGGCAATGGATTAATGCGTTTTAAGATAGACGCTTCTCGGAAATATTTTGTTGTTATCAAAGAAGCCTGCAATACATATATCAACAAAGGCCTGAAATATTCGAAACCGCGTCTACCACACTGATGAAAATACCTTGTTGCTGCTAAATTGTATTAGCAATGTATTTTCTTGAGTGGCGTTATGTGGAGATATAATCAATCAAGAATAGCTTCCAGGCTAGGTTTAGTTTATATTAAATTCATAGCATCTGATGTCTTGTTTTTCATCATCATCATCATCATTATGTCAGCCGAAAGACTGCTGAACCTCCCCCAAATATTACTACAATGACCGGTCCTGCGCTACCCGCATCCAGCGAACTTCTGCAACCTTCACCAAGCCATCAGTCCGTCTTAGAGATATAATATACCCATGCATTTGTATACAATTCCTAATTTGTGAATTGCTAGAGGTAGCTTTTTTAAAGTATTACATGCATGCATACATGCGTGCAATGTTTAAGTTAAACGATTCTAATCATCATTATCATCACAAATTTAAGAGCTTTGCTCTTGTCGGTGGAGTTCTCGCCAGTCTGTCCTTGTCTCTGCTACTGTTTTGAGCTCTTGATACGTCACTACTTTAACTTTCTCTTTGGCTTGATCTAAAAATCCACGTTTTGGCCTTCCTCTCTCTCTCTTCTTTTTTCAATTTTGCCTTCAATTATAAGTTCATATTATATTCATTTAGGCATATCAACAAGCACTTTTGAATCGTCACATACAATGTAGCGTACGAGTATATAGATTAAATAAACTTCGGTATTTTGATTTGATTTGAATAGAAGTTGGATTGATGGTATCTATAGGCTATTTATTCCGCCATACTAAATATTTATCGAAACGTAATTTCATTCGATAATTAAATATAAATATCTTGGGACATGTTACACCAATCGACCTAATCCCACGGTAAGCTAAATTAAGGCTTGTGATGTGGGTACCAGGCGACGATATATACAATAGAAAGATACATATAGCTACTTACATACATAGACAGCCATTATCAAGGAACAAATATTTGTGATAAATAAATACACAAACAATGCCCTCGCCAGGATTCGAACCCGGAAGCTCCAGCTTCGTAGGCAGGGTCACTACCAACTAGGCTACGGAGGCTGACAAAATAATTAATAATTGCTCGACATGTTTCGAACCATTACGAAGATCCTCAACAAGGAGCGGCGGGTGCGGCTTATTGTGACAATCATTTGGGGAGGCCAATGTTCAGCAGTGGACGTCTTTCGACTATAGTATGATTATGATGATGATGATCAAAATTTTTTGCATTTAGGTTTATCTGGGTTAAATATGTTTTAGTCTCGTCTAGTTATTATAATTCATCATCATCATCATCATCATCAGCCTATGATAGTCCACTGCTGGACGTAGGCCTCTCCTATTAACTATGCGTATAGACGCATTAGGAGGTAATTGCCCATAATCGCCACACTGGGCAAGCGGATTAGCGATCGCAGTAATGTGTCCACTACGATGACGCTACTGCCATCATCATCAATCCTTATATTATAATTCATGAATTCCACCTTTTGTAAAGAAAGCTCTTATGAGAATAACATTATAATGTAAAATGAGTCGATTGCATAAAAACTGTACATAAGCCTTTAATAAAAACACAATTCAACGTCATAATTTACGGGTTACGAAGTAAAATTTTGTATAACAACTATTGGCACTGACAAAGGGCGACAAATTCAAAATATCTATGAGCGATCAAACCTATAATGTATTAAATTTGCCCCTTTTTAAACGGTTTTTAAACGGTTTTTATTAACTTCACCGCGTATCAACTGTCGTCGATGCTTCAAATCTTGTGATCGATTTTTCGACCACTTCTACTGCACCGAAATCAATAAAATTTGGAACTCTTATCAAGTCCCCGTGACAATGCAATATTATAATATTTTTATCCTTGTATCCTCAAAGCCTGTTGCTGCAGACGTACTGCCTTCCTTAACCGAGAGTGTTAGACACATGAAAATGAAAGTATAGCATGTTTGGCATAATCAAATTCTAACAGCCTGATCTTGACTTCCAACTCCTCACTCCTGATACTGCAGTACTGCCCACTATAACCGCAAGGTTTATCTTTTATCGATATCTTGATTTTAAAAAGTTCTTTTCATATGAAGTATATGGGTAGAAAAGAAACTTAATACTTACGTCCAACTCCTCAAATCTGATACTCCAGTGTTACTGCCTGCCACAACCGCTAGGTTTAGCGATATGTAGATTTTGAAGTACTGCTTTAGATATTTGGTAGAAACATACGGATTCAATTATCATGATCATCATCATATCAGCTGAAAGACGTCCACTGGTGAATATAGGCCTCCCCCAAAGATTGCCACGAGGACCGGCCCCGTGCCACCCGTATCCAGCGACTTTCACAAGGTCATGAGTCCACCTTGTTGCTACCCACGCTGCGCCTTCCGGTACGTGACCACCACTCGAGAACCTTACCGCCCCAACGGCCATCGTTTCCACGCGCGACGAGCCCCACTCACTTCAGTTTAGGAATTCGAAGAGCTATATCGGTTACGTTGGTTCTGCTGCGGATGGTCACATTTCTAATCCGATCTCGCAGAGAGACTCTTAGCATAGGCCTCTCCATTACCCTTTGGGTGACTTTGAGCCTTCTTATGAGGCCCATTGTACACGACCACGGTTTAGTACGGTATGTCATTACTGAGGCCCTCCGGCTGATAGACTCATAGGGTCACGGCTGATAGGGTGACAGTGTGAGTAGTTCACGTAGGGCGAGCCGTCGGGCCTACGGCCCTCCAGCTGATAGAGTGACTGCGTGAGTGATTCGCGTGGGGCGAGCCGTCGGACCTGCGGCCCTCCAGCTGATAGAGTGACAGCGTGAGTGGATCGCGTAGGGAGAGCCGTCGGGCCTGCGGCCCTCCAGCTGATAGAGTGACAGCGTGAATGAATCGCGTAGAGCGAGCCGTCGGGCCTGCGGCCCTCCGGCTGACAGACTCACAACGTGAGTGGTTCGCGTAGGGCGGGCTGTCGGGCCTGCGGCCCTCCAGCTGATGAAGTGACAGCGTTAGTGATTCGCTTAGGGTAAACCGTCGGGCCTGCGGCCCTCCAGCTGATAAAGTGACAGCGTGAGTGATTCGCTTAGGGCAAACCGTCGGGCCTGCGGCCCTCCAGCTGATAGAGTGACAGCGCGAGTGAATCGCGTAGGGCGATCCGTCGGGCCTGCGACCCTCAGCTGATAGAGTGACAGCGTGAATGAATCGCGTAGTGCGAGCCGTTGGGCCTGCGGCCCTCCGGTTTATAGACTCACAGCGTGAGTGGTTCGCGTAGGGCGGGCTGTTGGGCATGCGGCCCTCCAGCTGATAGAGTGACAGCGTGAGTGGATCGCGTAGGGAGAGCCGTCGGGCCTGCGGCCCTCCAGCTGATAGAGTGACAGCGTGAGTGGATCGCGTAGAACGAGCCGCGTCGGGCCTGCGGCCCTCCAGCTGATAGAGTGACAGCGTGAGTGGATCGCGTAGAACGAGCCGCGTCGGGCCTGCGGCCCTCCAGCTGACAGAGTGACAGCGTGAGAGAATCACGTAGGGAGAGCCGTCAGGCCTGCGGCCCTCCAGCTGATAGAGTGACAGCGTGAGTGGATCGCGTAGGGCGAGCCGTCGGGCCTGCGGCCCTCCAGCTGATAAAGTGACAGTGTGAGTGGATCGCGTAGGGAGAGCCGTCGGGCCTGCGGCCCTCCTTCTGATAGAGTTATTCCGTCAGACCTGCGGTCCTCCGGTTGGTCAACTGAGAGAACGAGTTTATATTTTATAGTCTCAAAATTCGACTTGTATATTGAGTACAATAAAAAAAATTTAACTTGATTTTCTCAATAAACCAAATTGATTGATATATTCCTTATTGTCAGGTCTCTGTTATCTAAGGTACTCGTACTTATTGTATAAATAACACGTCCATTTGAGACACTTCGGGCATTCAAGCTCAGGTGCATTAACCACGCCCAGCCTTTGGTTTTCATTTGTGGATCGAGATATTTAATAACATTTTTTAGTGTCGGATTTCTTAAAATAGGTATCTATTCAGCAGGGATTCGCCTCCCGTTACACATAAAATAGTGTTCATTACGTTTACATATGTGTCGTGATTCGTGATGAAAGCGCGATAAACAACATCTTTTATCTAGAATAAGTAGGTATAGTATCGGAAATTATCTTAACAATTGCACTAAAAACTTGAAAATAAAATAAAAAAAAAAGTTTTAAGTTAAACGGTTTTTATTGCACCAAAAAGTAGAAAATAAAAATTTATTGTATCTAACCGTAGATGCTACTTTCTGTAGATTACTCACGTGAAACTATTATCACTGTAGGTAGTCTTCCCAAGTCGGATGCTGAAAGCCACGTTTAGCCTCTATGTCAGTGGATTAAGCGTTACCTAATCGGAAAATTTTATCAAACTAAAATAAAAACGTGGGGCGTTATTATAAAGAAACGTACAAGTTCAAAATATGTAATTGTAGCTTTAATTTTACAATTAATCATCCATCTGTTCCATCACTTCTACAACAGAGGTAAATAGCTTTTATCAAGGCCAGAACAAAACTTATTACACTATTCCTGTCTTGATTTCTATGTGTGTTCCTAAATATATAGTGACTTAATCACAATTGCGTACGCCCCACGTTTTAATTTTAGTTTGGAAAAAGTTTCCGATTAGGTAACGCTTAATCCACTGACATAGAGGCTAAACGTGGCTTTCAGCATCCGACTTGGGAAGACTACCTACAGTGATAATAGTTTCACGTGAGTAATCTACAGAAAGTAGCATCTACGGTTAGATACAATAAATTTTTATTTTCTACTTTTTGGTGCAATAAAAACCGTTTAACTTAAAACTTTTTATTTTTATTTTTTACTACTGCCGACTTGGCCGTGTGGTGACGGCAGTAAGAATAGATTTGTTGACCCCAACTCCTCCTGCGGGTATCGTAAAAGTCGACTAAGGGATTGAAGTGTCACCGACCATTATTTGATAAAATATTGATGATGGGCAGCAGCGTCATCATAGTAGACACATTACTGCGATCGCCAATCCGCTTGCCCAGCATGGCGATTATGGGCATTTACCTCCTTATGCGTCTATACACATAGTTAATAGGAGGGGCCTACGTCCAGCAGTGGACTATCATAGGCTGATGATGATGACGATGATGATGACTACTGCCGAAGTTTGTCGGACAGAGTATACCACATAGTTTGTATGACTAACTTTCGTAACACAATTGACGTTTCGTGATTTTTGTTTTCATTAAAGCCTTAACCATGTACATTTTTTTTAGTACGTTGGTGCGTTTTTTAGGCTCTAGTGCGAGAAATGTGTCATTTTACGTCAGGTCCAAAACTTCGGAGGGCACTAAAAAACGTCATACGAGACACGTGCAAAAACGAAACCCGTAACTCGTGTCGATTTAATGCCGCGGCCACGACATCGGTCTAAGGCGACCGGCTTAGCGGAAAACGTATGGTGCTCCCTCTCGTACCCATATCGGCATCCCGCTCCAACTCATGGATTCGCTCGCCGCTGGTCGCCTTAGACCATGTCGTGGTCGGGCCGTTAAACACTCCCTGTCGGTCGTGTTTTAAAACATCGCCACTCGTTTTGAATTTCGTGTTTTTCACACTTGTGTCGTAACGTACTATTTTATTCGACCCATAAATAATAAAAACGTAATGGCGCTTACTGCGACATATTTTGCGTACCTACGAGTGGCGAGGTGAATGACTCAGCGAATACGAGAGGTCCGTTTTATGCGTTCGCATATTCTGCGAATCAGCTATTTCCATTTTCTACTCGTCGTATATGTTATAGCAGCTTTATAACGTAGGTGAGCATTTAATCAAAAAGTTTGTACATTGGGATCATGACTTAGATATTGGGTAAAATTTTTTTCGTTGTCTTGTTTCATACCACTCTATCACGCTTTTAGTTGCTGTTTCGATTCAGTATTCATAAAAAAAACCAGTGCACTTGTGTTTCTTTTTCACGCTAGATTTTAATCCATACATCAGGAATTGAACACAAAACATCATCTCATGCAAAAATCACCACTACGTCACGTTTTTTAGGGCCACAAAATAAGACAACGAAAAGAATTTTCACCCTATTGATAAAAATTTGTAACCAAAAACTTAAAGGTAATAAAAGATGACGGTTTCATACAAATATTTTGGGACATTTTGGGAAATAATATAGTGGATCTTGCTCAGCATCATCAACTATATCAGCCGCAGCCGACGAATTTTTATTAATATCGACGTGATAGACGTGATCCAAATGTTTTTTTTTTATTTATTTTAGGGAGGCATCAAGAATTAGTTTAGCAGTAGAGTAATTCTTGACTGAACGCTTGTTTTTTTTTCTATCAATTATTTGTATACAGGGTGCTCGCGAGGAAACCGCATGATTTTAAGGGTCCATATTGGCACTTATACAATTTTTTCTTCGATTATTTTTACTAATACCGTTTTTTACTCATAATCATCATTACTCCGAAAAATTTTCCTCATACTTTTTTTCTTTCTAAAAATTATACTTCTACCTACAATGTTCATAACGATTTTTATTTCGAAATTTTATCCTCCTAAAGTCGTCAAGTAGATTAATCTATACTCATAAAGTTATTTGAGATAAATTGTTTATTTATAAACATTTTCCCATTAGGTTCACTCTGTTGTGGTATAATTCTTTTATGAATAACATAAACTATGTAGTCATAATGGTCTTTGTGCAGAAACTGTTGTGACATACTCAACTTTAGCATATTTCTTTGTGGCAGATATCGAGTTGTTCGAATATTATTCGAGCATAATTTCGATGCTCCTATTTATGATGAGGCATAATCTGGATGTGCATAAAAAGTATCGGCATAGTTTGTTTTAGCATAACAGAGAAGGAATAATTACAACCTCTCAATATAATCGAGGTAGTAGTAATATTCTATACGTTACTTACTGTGTTACTGAGCTGAGTACTTTCTAGGTTGCTAAAAAAAAAATAACCTCGAAGACTAAGGCGGGAGCAAAGCTCCCGCCTTAGTCTTCTAACCTAACCTATCCGAGTCGGATCTGCCCCGGAAGGTTTTGTTCGCTCGCTTCGCTCGCTCACTGCAGAAATTTTCACCATCACAGCAAATTCTGCCTGACGAAAAAGGCAAGTTTCGAACATGTGGCTACATGCCCAAAAAAAAATGCAAATCTAATTTCTGTCTTATAACACTCGGCGTAATTAATGATATGCCAAGATAGTTTAGGACAGAATAATATTCGAAATATTGTTATTTAAGCCAAGTGATGTTTCTGTCTCATTAAGTTGATGCCAAAATAGATTTTACCAAGTCTGTTATGTCCTAAGCGTTTCGGACAAAAAAAGTTTAAGAGGGAACCCGTTTAGTACAGTACCTACTCTGCCACAACCTGATTTGCGCAGGTAGCTAGTTTACAGTAATAGTACGATTTATATTTAATTAAACAAAAATAATTCGTACATAAAACCAGTACAGATAAAAATAAATACCTATAACATTAGAATATATAGCATAAAATAAGTATAGTGAAAAATTATATAAACATAAAAGTTAGTACTAAAAATATGTATGAAAAACAATATTATGAACATAAATAATTCTATGTGATGATGATTATGAACAAAGATTATTCTAAATACCGATCATTATGAAGTTAAATTGTATAAGAAAAATTTTCGGAGTTCCAATAATCTAAGTTGCAATTTTATAAATACTTTGGCGCACCCTGATTTTAACTATGCATTCTGGACATCAAAATAAACAGAAAATATTATGAGACCAAATGTCAAATTCCACAAAAAAAAAGTTTTCCTTTTTTTAGACCTTTTGAATACTTTTTAACATTTCCAATACTTTTTATCATAACAACAATTTGTTAAAAAAATTTTTTTTTATGTTTTTTTAGGGACAGGTTTTTTTGTCAAGTCTATTCTTATTTTTTGATTGTCATGCAAAAGGTGTGGTAATATTAGAACACATTGTTGGTAGAATTGTAATCAAAAAGAAGTTTTATGACGAGTTAAGTCGAAAAACTTTTTCCGAAAAAAGATTAATTATCTCTGGAACCAAGCCGAATCCAGGAAATTTTATGTAACATTAAATACTCTAAATATGCTCAGGAATTCAGCATTAAAATTATGCGGTTTCCTCGCGAGCACCCTGTATAGTACCATTGATAGTAGTTTTGTTTGCCTACGCGTCCCAACTTTGCTTTCGCTTGACTTTATTAGTTCTATCCTATCACTGCCTAATACAACCCTTTATAAATATTAAATCCTATTTGTTGCCCGCCTATATGCGGAACTTTGTCAATATATTCATTCTTGATACGGAGGAAATCAGACTATACTACATTGCATTCAATTAAACAGAACTAGGATAATGCCTTCTGCGTAATTCCGATACCGATAGTCTTAGCCTTCAACCTTATAGACACATTGTTAAGACCAAAAGGGACCAACAATTATTAGCGGCTTGTTAAGTTAGCAGACGTTTATGAATAAGGGGATAAAAGTTTAATGAAGACTTGGTTTTACTGATGTGGCTGGGAACTTATAGAAATTAATCATTGCCATTTGGTGCCATTGATACAAAAAAAATGCAATTAACTTATCCCCATCTTATATGTACATTTAACCTCCTGCCACCCAGACAATATATTTTTTCAATGAATTTTGAATTCATAGTGTAGGAAATAGAATAGATTTTCTTTTGTTGGGGGAGACCTTTACATAGGCCTCTGGGCGGCTAGAGGATAAGATGGGGATAAGTTAATTGCATTTTTTTAAAACTTAAAAGTGTGGTTTGAGTAGTTTTATACAGTCGCCATCATATGTATTAGAGCGGACAGGGTGCTCATAAATATCTGAGCACGCCTCTATTGTCATAGCGTTAAAGTCCATTTTTAAATATTTTTGAGCACCGCGGCAGCTCCGATATATATGATGGCTGTATCTAAAGGAGAGATAAACAAATTAAGACCGACATCTTTAGCCCGGCTATCTGAAGCGAATCTCCAAGCAGTGGCCTTACCATAAGCTGGCCGCGTGATAAGAAACACAAATCAACACTACTAGATTGGTTTAACAAATACACATACACCATATTTACCATGGACGGTAGATGTTTTTGAGTTTACAATGGATGAAATGGAGTTTACAAGAAGGCCATGCAATTTGAGTGCAAGAAATAATAAAAATGTGATAATTTATTTTGAAGATCGATAGTTACCTAATTCATGTGCACCACCATTCAAAAGCATTTTGTCGCTACTAGGGACTGTAGATAGTGATTTCGGCTGGACGGGCAAGTCGCCTGTGGACGTCGAGTCGGGAATGCTTATCGGCCGTCCTTACGGCGGAGTCGGTATATTGTGGCGTAAAAGTCGGTTTCAGTCCGTCTCGGTCATAGAATGCGACAATGACCGAATAGTAGCTATTAAGATCACTTGTAACGGAAACGAGATTTTAGTTTGTTGTGTGTACATGCCCACGGATGGGACGGAAAATATGCCCTTGTTTACAGATTGTTTGGGTACAATTTCCTCGATTATGTTGGAACACAGTAATGTACAAGCCATGTTTGTATTGGGTGATTTTAACTCTCATCCAAACGAACCATTTTATCGTGAGCTAATGAATTTTTGTAGTGATCAGCAATGGTTATGTGCGGATGTGGAGATAATGGGCCATAGCAATGAAACATATACTTATGTAAGCGACGCTCACGGTTGTAGGAGGTGGTTAGACCATTGTGTAGCTACGAGAAGTGCTTACAGCATGATTCGAAAAGTAGATGTCATGTATGACGTATTTTGGTCTGACCACTTTCCCATGATCCTCGAGTGTGGTATAGATTTGTTGAAACCTGTTACTAAAATGGATGTCAAGGTCGAAAATAAAGTATTATGGGGTGATAGGGAATATGATCAGATAGAAGCATATCGTGAGTTGTGCAATGATCGTTTGAAAGCTATCGACTTTCCAGAAATACTTAGGAACTGCTGTGGTACGACTTGCACAAACCGTGATCACCATATTGTGCTAGATAAACTGTACGACGGCGTCATATCCACCCTTACTTGTGCCGCGAAAAGTACCCATAGGAGCAAACGCAGGAGAAGGGGTGGATATGTCGCTGGTTGGAACAAGTATGTTGCAGGTCCTCACAGGGAAGCCCGGCTACACTTCAGGCTTTGGAAAGACGCAGGAAAGCCGCGTCATGGCCATTTGTTTCAGCAGATGACCAGCAGTAGGAAAGAGTTTAAAGCTAAACTAAAGTGGTGCCAAGACAGACAGGACCAGTTGAGCATGGACAAACTCGCTCTGGCCCACAAGGAAAGTAAATTTAGCGACTTCTGGAAGATGACCAAGCGTATGAATGTGGCGCCGGGCTTGCCTGTGAGTGTAGACGGTAAGAGTGAGCATGGAGACATCGCTGAGCTATTTAGGGAACATTTTGCTGTGAGGTCTCTGTTGCAGGAAACCCAGGCGTTTCCTGCAACAGAGACTTCTCAGCAGGATGCTGTACTTGATGTAAGTGGTGTTGGGGCCGTCGTTAAGCCGATAAAGACTGTGATAACCCCTGAAATGACTGCTGAGGTGATAAATAAAATGCAGAGAGGGAAATCACCTGGCTACGACGGACTTAGCATTGAGCATTTTAAATATGCTGGTGTGCATTTGCCCAGGGTGCTCTCTATGCTCTTTAATATGTGTATTGGTCATTCCTATTTGCCTTCTGCCCTCATGAGAACCATAGTGGTCCCCATTGTAAAGAATAAAACGGGTGATCTGTCGGACAGGGGGAACTATCGGCCCATCTCTCTCGCTACAACTGCTGTGAAAGTGCTCGATAGTATGCTAAACGCGATACTGGATCAGTACCTTTACATCTGTGACGCCCAGTTCGGTTTCAGGACTGGGCTATCTACAGAGAGTGCTATTATGTGCCTGAAGCATACTGTCGGACATTACACGGACAGGAAAACACCGATATATTCCTGCTTCCTGGATCTCTCCAAGGCATTTGACAGAGTCAATTATAGTATCCTTTGGAGGAAGATGGAGGAAGCAGGTGTTCCGGGTGACTGCACAGAGTTACTAAGATACTGGTATCAAAATCAAATTAACCAGGTGAGATGGGCCGGGGCTCTGTCGACGGAGTACAAAATGGAATGTGGAGTAAGGCAGGGGGGCCTAACATCCCCTAAACTGTTCAATTTTTATATGAACGATTTAATAGGCGAGCTCAGCAGCATGCATGCTGGATGCTTTATTGAAAACACTTGTGTCAACAATATAAGCTACGCGGATGACATGGTGCTGCTGAGCCCGTCTATAGGGGCCCTCAGACAACTTGTGGCCAGGTGTGAGGAGTATGCCATTGCGCACGGACTTGTGTACAACGCCACCAAGAGTGTAGTTATGGTGTTTAAGGCGGGTAAAATTAAACCGTATTTTATTCCTCCTGTGACCCTTGGTGGGGTTGTACTTAAGATAGTGGACCGCTTTAAGTACCTTGGTCACATTCTAACGGATGACTTATGCGATGATAGTGACATAGAGAGAGAGCGTAGGGCGTTGTCAGTGAGAAGTAACATGCTGGCTCGCAGATTCGCTAGATGCTCCGAGGAAGTAAAAGTTATGTTATTTAAGACATACTGTACATCTTTTTACTCTAGCGGTCTGTGGGTTCGGTATACCAAACGAGCGTACAACGCCCTACGTATCCAATACAATAACGCCTTTAGAATGTTGTTGAGGCTCCCCAAATGGTGCAGTGCGTCGGAAATGTTCGCCAAAGCGCGCACGAATGACTTTCACGCGATAATGCGCAATAAAATCACGTCACTGATGGGTCGCATTAGATGGAGTCAAAACAGCATTCTAAAGGTGTTTGCTGGAAGGTACGACGGCCCCTTTATGTGGCATTGGATTAACCAGGTCAGGACTACATGGACGTACGTCAAGTAGTTTCTGGCACTGATTGAAATTATTGAAAATTAGTTTTATAAGTCACTAACACTAGTTTTAAGATCAATGTAACTAACATACTATGGACATAAGTCTGAAAATAAAGAATTTATTATTATTATTATTATTATTATTCGTCAGTAGACTCCAAATAAATATAAACGAACCTGAATTCTTGCACTCCATAATCACGCAATTTTAGAACACAATCTTGATTTTGTTACGAACTAAAAAAGGTTCTCAGTAGCCGTTGTAAAGTATTTTTTACGTTATGTTTTACTCGATCTCGATACATACCAAACCAAACCAAATCATAATCAATTATTTACAGAAACAATTTATCACAAACGAGTGGTTTTTCTCAGGAACGGTGTAGGGTTTGAACCAGTAGTAGATTTTTTTCCTCTCTCTTGATAATGTCAGACGATTCGAAAATGCTTATTAATTTGCTTACTTGAATAAAAAATAGTTTGACTTTGAGTCTATCCGCCGAATCCGTACAACGTCCTGCCTTGTCGCTTCAGCGCGTACACGACGTCCATAGCCGTCACGGTTTTCCTCTTAGCGTATTCGGTATACGTCACGGCATCTCTGATGACGTTTTCTAGGAACACCTTTAGCACGCCGCGAGTTTCTTCCTAAATGAGGCCGGAGATTCGTTTGACTCCGCCGCGACGGGCTAACCTTCTCGACACCAGCAATTAATACTACGCTAACTTGATTTTTATAAATTTTTTGTTTTTAATCCAATATTATTATTTTACGATGACCTACGTGTTCACCAATTTTTATTGCAAAATTCTTAAAAATAAAGATAATTTTGAAAGTCGTAAAACGCCAAGTAAAAATAATTTTGAATATTACACAATCTATAAGCCGCTAACTGTTATTTAGGCGGGTACTCACGGAAACCGTAACCTAGAGTTTATGTAAAAAAAATGTTTCGTACATTCGTTAACAGAGAAATAATTCAAAAATGTTACGAAAACGAGCTACTAAATACTAGGATGATAGATGATTAAGAAAATTTTTGACTAAATTGAAAATAGACTGACAAATAGCAATTAATGGTAGGTACTTTAAAGATCATTTCTGGAAATAACTTTGAAGAAAAATGCAAAAATATTTAAAAAAAAAAGGGGCAATTTGAATCATTAAATTATTTTATGTGAAAATTTTATGCGTGTTTTGTTTTTTTTGTGTCATTTTGAGAACACTATACTCGAAACTGCTAAAATGGCATTTTGCAGGTTTTATATTATATCAAACGGACTCCCAAGGTCGTCCGTTTTAACATAATATTCAGGCTGCAAAAATACCTGTTCCCTGCCTGGTCAGTGATCTACTATTTCTCATATTTTATAATATTTGTCGCAAATAAAACGCTAACTGCCTACCAATAATTCGTTTAAGCAAAGCTAAGTGTAACTTAGATGCGTTTTAAAATAGGACAAGTGTAAAGATGTTTCCTTGTTATACGACGCTAACTTGTAGAAGTCGATAAAAATGCACAAAATTTCAATGTTATGTCATTTACAGTAATAAAATTATATCATCCTGATTAGATTATTTGTTTTTTCTTATGTTATGACATATATTTAACATATTTTAATCGACATATTTAATAAGATGACTATCCCTATTACAGTACGCTAAGTTGGAAATGGCGTTATATTGATTGACTATGAGTCTTCCAGAGTTGTCATAAACTACGCTAAATAGAACTAAATTAAAAATTAATAAAATTATCTTAAAACTTATTACAGAATTCATTTAAGTGTATAAATAATAAAACGTTGTCAAAAAATCATAAATATATGTTTAGCAGTTCAAAAGTTATCGCAAATTTTCCTTAATTTTGTCCTGGCGTAAAGTTGTTATTTTCAAGTTAGCGTAGTTTTAATTGCTGGTGTCGTTCTGATAGCGGGCTTCGTGATCCCCTGGATATTGTCGCGAATCACTTTTCTGTGGCGCTTGGCTCCTCCCTTCACGAGACCCTTGCCTCCTTTGCCACGGCCGGTCATTTTAAAATGTTTTCAGTTCGGCGGTCAATACGAGACATAAAACATTCTATTGCTATGGACAGCTTTACGTATCGAGTAAAACCAAACATAACCATTACTTGACAACTAATAGTACGGCTATAGTTCATAGTAAGGGTAGTACCCGTACGTGACAGTAGGGTAATAACGTCGTAAATAACGTGGGTTCCGTGAGGGAGCATGCATCTGACCCGGGAACGGGAAACATCTATTTTGCTACAATGTTAAGAAATTAGGGAGAAATGGAACATTTGCCTTGGCGTCAAAAGGTACTGTCTTCCAATAGGCTACTTGATTCATATCAAATTTAGTGCAAAAAATTATTATTTTCTATAGTATTTATTGAAAAGATCAATATTTTTCGATTACGGTGTATTAAAAGTGTTTGATGGGTACATATTTTTTATTGAAACATTTGTTTTAGTTTTTTATATTCCGTACTCTGAAAACGGTGTCGGCCATGATGTGAAGTCTAACTAACTTCATGTCGAATCTTATACGAGTGAAATTCGCCATGGACATGTAGGCATGTAGCTTTGCTGTGACATTGACATAACATAAGTGACATGTCAAATGTTTGTTTTCGGTTTGAGTGACGTCACACCACAGATAATCTAAGCATTAACATGGCTAGTATCGTTTTCGCCCGGTAACGAAAGTTTAAATTTTAAGTTATAATTTTGCGGTTTTCTAAATATATATATTATTTATATTTTTTTCCGTTAATCAGAGATATTGATTAATAATATAAGACAAACTTTAAAAATGGGTCAAGTAGTATACTGGAACTAAAGCTAACCAGGAACCTTGTCGCAATGACGCTACGAATTGTAAGAAACTCGTTACTAATTTTTATTTTGGCTAGGTTTTAGAGTGGCAGGTTTCAATTGGTTGAGTGTACTGTAGGAGGTGCTTCGGTGGAATAAGAACTCAGGAGTAGACTTTGAAGAAACTGTGCTAAACTACGAACAAATAAAACATGGAAGCCTCACGCCATATTAAAGTGCCTTTCAAAAACGGTCCTGAATTTTAGTTGACAAGTGTCACCCTCTCTTTAATGCATCACGGTAATGAGTGTCAATATCAACTAGGGCTCGCGGTCGTGTCCGGGTTTCGTGTCAACGTTTCTCATACCCGTGTTCGTGTTACACGTACACGGGTTTCTGACCCGATTTACACGGGTAATTAAAGTCCGTGTAAATAATACCCGTCTGCACGGGTACACGGACACACGGGTATTATTTACACGGACTTTAATTACCCGCGGGTTCGGGGACGTCTTTGACGAGAAGCGTACGAAATGGGTCGTTGGACTTAAGAACTATAGTACAAATAGATAGATAATCGGAAGGCTAATTGTGTTAAATAGACCTTATTACGTAACAGATAGATTCGAAATTTATAAAACATTAATAAAAAAGTTATATCGGCTGACCTTTCCTGAACAGGTAGTGTTTTGTAGTGTTTTGTATTGTCGAACGAAGCTGCAGGTTACATTCAATAATAGACCTTATTTGCATTTGCTCAAATTATTTCGAACTTGTTTGGTTCGGTCTTAAGTACCCGGGTCCGGGTACCCGGGTAGCACGCGGTTTCGTGTAAACGGTATCCGTGTATTGGACACGGACACGGGTACCCGGCGGGTTCGTGTAATTCGGGTTCTTAGTACCGTCGGGCTTAAGAACACGGGTATCCGGTTTGGCGGGTTACACGTGTACCGTGAGCCCTAATATCAACCTATAAAAACTTAAACCGCCATTTAAAATTAGTTGTGATCGGTCCGTCAAAGTTTTGATTGGCTATATTCTATAAACATTTGTCAAAGATGTTGCGCCGAAATATGCGCGGTGTTAAGAAAAGCGATATGTCCTGCCCATCTTGGCACAATTGAACAATTGCTTTTGTGGGCATTTTTGAGCTGGCGTTAGACGTCCATGTTATATGTGGTCGCAGGTGCTAAACCTTCTTAGCACATTGAGTGCCGGAAACTCCCGAGGGGAGCTCTCTGTGAGAGGTCCATTTTCGCTACAAAGCGGAAAAATCACGGGATCGGCTAGCGTAGCACTCGCCCGCAATGAAAGACAAGTGTTAAAGTTCATTTTGTCTCAATGTAATTATGACAATGTAAAAGTTTGTCAGCCATATTTATTTATATTTTTTTTATTCTACTAACGATAGGTTATTGTAATTTAGCCTTACTTGTTATTGAGTCCTGTTTTTCATATTATTATTTTTTGTTCTAGACTGTTTCTTGGCACCACAATTGAATTAGGCTAAGTGCCAGTGAACTTATGGCCTATTGATATTCAATAAGGCGATACGTTTAGTATTGATTTATAGTGGTTGTTTATAAAAAATGTTCCAAGGCTCAAGGTCTGACAGAAATATATGCGTCTAGATAAGAATTTCGACAGTAAAATGTTGCATACGTACTACTGTAACTAAGAGTTTTGAAAACAATTCAGGAATATTAATATACCTCCTCCATAAGTCCATATCCTTAATGCTGAGAGTCGTGACCTCTTGTCATCACTTTCTCTCTGATTTTTGTCTCCAGGATGCTTAGCCAAGTCGCAATCGCTAACGCTTAGTAGCGTATCGTAGTTTTCCCTCTCTGTGACTTTTTCATATTAGTGCGACAAAGACAGTTAGCTGCCTTTCGTTTACGATAGACGATTAAGCGTTAGCGATTGGCAACTTGTCTAAGCACCCTGGTCTGACAGTAATGTATGCGCTAGATAAGAATTTCGACAATAAAATAATTATTGGATACGTACTACTGTAACTAAGAGTTCTGAAAATAATTTAGGAATGTATTGATACCTGTTCAATTCATGGTAAGATATATTGTAGTATATTTCTATTGTTGAGTACAGCGTACCCAGCATTGCCTATCGGCAGCTCCAGTTGGCAGAGCTCGGATACACGTGGGCCGGTCTACTGATGAGCAGGCCCCTCTTATCCACTGGGCACACTGGGCACGTGCCCAGGGCCCCGTGATGGATGGGGCCCCTAGTCTAGCTAGGCCCCACCTAACTCCTATTACCAAACGGTCCAAACGATAACCTATAGATACACCTGAAAATCAGTCTTAACAAATTTTACCGAATATGGTCAATTTGTTCGTTATTTTTTGAAATGTCTATTGTCTATCAAGAACTTTTACCCTTCGTCATATAACGATTTTTTAAAATTATTTGAGTTATGTTCAAAACTAGCCTATCAAGAAATGTATATTGATGTAACATATTCATAAAAAAGGAGTTTTTAGTTTGTTTCAATAAATAAACTATTTGTTTTAGTTTTTTGGCATTTAAAAGTTGTAATCGATTTCTTTGATTAATACGGTATTTGACAAAAAAAAATCCTAAAATCTAACTTCCTTGTCAAAAAATATTGTACTTGAAAAAACCTTGGTTGGTCTGTGATTACTATGGTCATAGGGGCCCCATTATCCTAATGTGCCCAGGGCCTCTAATAGGTTAAAGACGGCCCTGCTGATGAGGAGGGCTGGAACGGCAGGAGGGCTTTTCTTATTAATAGGCAGGATCCATTTTTCTTCCTTTTTATTGTTCCTTTCTTGAGGGAGGTCAGCTCGACACTGCCTCCATACAAAATGCGTTGCGTATTTATACATCACTGGCCGTGATTTTCAGCCAATCGTCAAAACATGTCGACCAATCAGAAGACAGCTTATTTCTGTTTCATGAAATCTAGTTCTGTTTTGCTCATCAACTTTACTGGTCCAAAAATGCTGCGCTCTGATTGGTGGACTTTACATCGTTCGATTTATACTAGCCTACTTTCGCTAAGTTCTAAATGCATTTACCTAATTTTAATCAATCCATGCCGTAATGTTTACATTCATTGTTTGTAAATAAACTTTACACGTGGTTATCCATCGTTCACAACAAAAACACATGCAGTATTGTTTACGTTCTAAACAATAGGCGTTCGACTCTATCTATTGTTCTCTGTTACCTGCAATGTTTTGGGTTAAAACCTTTATTTTAAACATTACGTTGGGTCACTGGCCCAAGGGTTCATTGCATCATTTGGATAGGTATATGACCTATATTTAACGGGTTATATATTTACATTTCTTACATAAATTAGGTTCTGGCGAGGTATCAAATGGTTCATACATAGTACAAAATGCAACATTCTAAATCTTACACGCTAAGTTTAGGCAAACAATATTAGCCAATAGACGACGAGAACATACTTTTAGACTCTGTTCATACATTTTGCGTTCATGAAATTACTTATACGTTACTGATTACTTATATCTAACTTAATTACGTGAGGATCATTTATTTACAGGATTTATCTTATTCCTAGGCGTTCATCGTTCGTGACGTCGTGTCGCTAACATCTATTATTATACATTTATGCATATATTTATGTGAGAGTAGTAGGTATGTATCCTATCTTAGTGTGTCTTTTTATTAAGTTTGCAAGTTGCACCGCCTACATTCGTTTCTATTTTGTCAGTACTTTCTGGGAACCATTATAAGTGATCCGTGGACTTAGTCGAGTTCCCCACAATTGTATCCTAAAAGCGTCATCTGTATTGAAGGTTTCCACGCATATAACACAAAGCTAATGTAACATTATAATATGAACCCACATGTCTTGCTATAAAGTGCCGCAAACGACACGGTACAATAGGGCATTATGATAATCGATGCCACTTAGAACCTTATGAATATTTTACACCCCCCCTAAGCCCCCCTTTATGAAGTAATTCTAACGTAACGGAATATGTTACTTTGGGAACCGGGAACTTCGAAATTCGTTTTCGACTATATCTATCACTCTAACGAAGGCGTCATTTGAGTGATAGAGACAAATTGTCGAAATTTGCGGATTTTTTAGTTTGCGGTAGGGATGGTGTTGAAGATTCGAAGAAATTGAGCATTGAAATGCCTTTGTACGTCATTTGAAAATATTATACCCTGCTTATAAGTATTTAGATGGTGTCAGCTTTCTTTGTGACTGAAAATTTGATAAATAATACCTTTAGTCCAAGAGCTAGTGAACCCTGGGAGTAAAGGTCTCCCTGTAAGGTTAGAAATTTGTATACTTACGATTTATGGCATCCTAAGAGCAATAGCCATGACCTGGCAGGCGTCAGCCCTGCATGTCATCAGCAGTGATCGGATTAGGTAGTGCCATTTCGGGTGAATGACCTTAAACATTACTTAACATGGATATGCCTCGCAATTCTGGGACTTATATTTATTTACAGGACATTTTTTGTTACGTCATAAATTGAAGAAACATGAAAAAATAAAAGGATATTGTAATTGTGAATACATCTTTTATTTGATGTTTTATAGCTGTTAACAAAATTAGCTATTGTGGAAAAATACCCTTAAAACCATGTTCGATAAGTAAAATTAGACTAATTTTTATCAATATCAAACTGAAAGTAAACAAAATAACTATAAAATTGTAAACTTTCGAACAAAAATTTTACTTTTCATTTTAAATGTCGGGCTTAGAAGTTATGTCCACACTAAGATAACGTAACGAAGTCCCGCGAAATGGCACTACCTAATCCGATCACTGGTCATCAGCCCCTTTATTTTTTGAACTGTTAAGTAAATTGGGTTTCAAAACTTGTTTCTGTAAGTTTGAAAATTTTATAGGGTAAAGTTTATTTATTGTACTTACATCTTAAAAAAAATTGACAGGTGATGCCAGCGGACTCCTGCGACTTTCACCAGGGCATCAGTCCCCACCTACTCCGCCTACCTAGGTCAGGTATATACATTTAGTAAATTTTCAGGTTGTCAATGAGACATAATTATTGCAGTTTTGGCATAAAGAGTCTGAAGTCTAAGCCCTTTCCTAGCCTGAAGTAGTCGGTAGTAATCCTGCCCGAGAAGCAGGAGGTGACGGTACCTCTCCTTCGTTTACCATTTCGTCCTATTACTGCAAAGTACCAGCGTGCACGTATTATGTTATTCGATAGTTAATTGAATTATTATGATAATTAAATTGATTATGCCAAAACCTGATTTATGCAGATAGCTGGCAGTTATAGGAATTTATCGTGCGATCCGTCTGTCTCAACCACATACTATTAAAGTTAGGTTATTCCAGTAAACTAGGCTCAGCCACGTGATTGAAGAACGGGAACTGTGTGTTGCGGCGATATACCGTCACAGTCGTACCAATCATTTACTAAGCCTACTTAGTTCTTGATAATTGATATCGGTAGCCGCACCATGAGTTGAAAGTAAAGGATACGTTCGGTTTTACTCGATACGAAATGCATTCTATTGCGCTCGCACTGATGCGGGCTGTACACACTCGACTCTAGCCTCTCACCGAGAGTCTCGGGCGAGAGGCTCTCGACGAAAACACACCATGTACACACTCGTGGCGTCATTTGAACAGCGGATATCGACCACGATGGACCTAGAAACTGCTGCCGCAGTCTGTCTTTGTGCTGTTAGTAATTATAATTACTTACGCATATATATTACACTTTCATTCTGACAGCATTCTAAAAATTCCATTTCACGATCCATGGACCACATTTTTAACCTATACAAACACGTCTTTAAACAACTACAGTCAGTGGGCAACTAAATGAACGAGTGTGTACATGTTACATGTTTGTTCTCGTTTTGACTCGGGCGCAAAAAACCGACACGCGACCGAGGCGAACCGAGGCGAGAACCGAGCGCACGAGACGTGGCGAGAGCATCATGTACACACTCGGTCTCGGTCAGTCTCGCAGTGTCTCGGCGAGTGTGTACAGCCGGCATGACATAATGCAAAAAGCGCGATGGCCTGCTTTACGTATCGAGTATTCGTAAAACCTAACGTTACTTGCAAAGTCATGGTACGGATACTGTACTACGAAACATGTTCAATTTAACTTGTTGAACATGTTCAGTTTGACGTCTGTTTCAAGAATTAAGTATTCGGCAGTCGTGTCGTGCCCAGTGATAAAAATACGTAGTTTTTATTTTGTTTTAATGGCCAATACTTAAATAGTCCTGAAACACGTCAAATTGAATCTGTATTAAAGTCCTTGTTGAATGCATGCTGAGTTGAGATATCTCAGGCTCGGCATAATGGATCCATTAAATGATTAGCGCCGGTTCTCTGAATCCAGAGTTTACTTAGCTCAATTGGATTGATAAACGTAAACAGTTTGATCCGATAGAAACACACCAAGCACCCTTACTAAGGATAAATACTCAGAAATCACGTGATAATTATATGAAATGATTTTTGAATGAGTATCAATTTCCTGGTACTATAATATTGTATTGTATCTCCACACTTAGACACCGCCGTCTGGTGACAGCAGTAAGAATACATTTCAAACTTAAAACTTTGTTATTGTTATTCCCACAAAAAAAAACTTACTACTAATACATAAATAACCTTAACTAAGCTTATTACCTAATAAGTATAAACTTAAAATAAATATTTTGTGAGGCAATAGGTCTCAGTCTCAGCATGCTGCGCAGGACGCTCAGCGCTGGTTTTCAGACTGAGCCTTTGTCACCACCCCAACTCTTCCCGTGGGTGTCGTAAGAGTCGACTACGGTATTACAGTGCCACTGATCAGTGGTGATGATCACTACATCATCATCAGCTTATGATAGTTCACTGCTGAACATAGTCCTTTCCTATTAACTATGCGTATAAACGCATTAGGAGGTAAATGCCCATAATCGGATTCGCAAATTGCAAGCGGATTGGCGATCGCAGTAATGTGTCCACACTATGTTGACGCCCATCATCAATCTTTTATCAAATAGTGTTCAATGACACTTCAATTCCTTAGTCGACTCTAACGACACCCGCAGGAGGAGAAGGGGTGGTGACAAATGTATTGTGTATGTATGTAGGCGTCCCATGAGTTGGAAAGTGAAGGATACGTTAGGTTTTACTCGATACGTAATGCATTCTATCGCTCGCACTGACATATTGGAGCGAGCGCGATGGCCTGCTTTACATAATATTTAATAATAATAATATTTGTTTAATATTTGTTTATTTCAAAAGGAATTTGTAATTATAGCTTACGCCAAAACATTACAAACTTAATTCTAGCTTAACCTACATTTTAAACACTACAAAAATTCAGTACAGAGATTCAAAAACTGTTGTACATCCTCTTACAAGTTGGGGCCATTCGGTTGCAAATACGTCAGTATGCGGTGCCGCTTTGAGCACGGAGTTGAGCAGCGTGAGTGCGGCGTGCAGCGGCGCCTGGCGCACAAGCGCTAAGGGCGCGTACAGCCTTACTACCTCGCCCACTAGGTCTACACATTCCACCCTGTTATGTATGAGACCCAGCGCGAGCTTCGCCAGCGCCATGTATGGTTTAAGAACTTTATTCTCATAAAGAATTTACAAAATTCGCTTACATGAGAACACAATTTTAAAAACTTAATACTAACGTGCAGACAATGCAACGATAATAAACATTTATACATATTGTTCATCTTAACTAAAGTGGGTAGATCTGATTTACTAGTCAACCGGCTCGGATAACTTAAGTCGTGCAGACTAGTTAGCAACAATAGCAACCGGGCGATTATTCCTAACATTCACAATACACGTGCTTGCATGCATTAACATTTAGGGAACCAGTAAAGAAGCGTCTCCGAATTAAGCAAACTTGTACGAGTGTCAGCGTCAAGCTATACTAGTTTTGTCCCCTTCGCCGGGGTCGCTTCAGCAAAGTGAATTATATGCGTTGGCGTCTGCCAGTGAGCTACGAAGCGTTAGCGTGGAGTCGGTAATTTATTGCGATAAAATTCGGAGGATGTAAGTACTTCGGCACTTGTTGGTTTACATATATAAGATAGTATATACATATACGCAGTACAGCATAATTGTATATCTTTGTTTTTTTTTTTTTTTGTTATGGTAAAATCAGTATATATTAATGTATATGTTTAGCACAGGTATTTTTATGTGTATTTAATATTCATATTTTTATATTTGTAAGAGGATTTTTTTTTTTATTATTTTTTTCATTTTTATTATTGTTATTTATTCATTATTGTAATAAGTACCTATTTATGTTTGTTGATATACGTAGTTAATAGGTGGAAATATAGATATTTTAGTTTATTAATACTTTTAGGTATCATAAATCGATATAGTGTAATAACAATTTTAAATATTTTATTTTATTTTGCATATTTTTTATTTTTATTTAGAAATTAGAGTAATTTAATTCAGAAATCGAATATTATAGTTAAAAATAATACTTTATTTTTAAGCATGGTATTTGCTTGACAAATTCACATGCTCAATATTATTGAATGGTAATGTTATTGATAATATAGGATTTTAGATGGCGTTTGAAACAAGTAATAGATTTTGATTCTTTTACATCTTTCGGCAGTTTGTTGTAGAGTTGCGCACCCTCATAGACAAGACTTCTCTTACCATATTTTGTCCTTGCTGGACGTAGGACTAAGTGGTCCGCGTTTCGTAATTTGATCCTTTGTACGTGATGCTTTTGTGTAAAATTGATATGTGACTGTATATTTCTATGAAGGATTTTGCGTACTAAGAGACACGTGAAATATATATATGATTGATTAATATTCATGATTCTTAAGTCTTTATATATCTTTTGAGTTGGTGTTAAAAAATTGTAATTAAACAAAACCTTTACCAGCTTGTTTTGAGCTCTTTGTAGCTGTACTAAGTTGCTATTTGCTGATGTTCCCCAGATTTCGATTAGGTAATCTAGGTGAGGTTTTATCAGAGAATTATATATAAGATATTTTACTTTTTGCGGGAGACAACGTGATATACTCCGAACAGCGCCCGTAAGAGAGGTAAGTTTAGTCTTTATTTTTTCAATATGAGCTTTCCACGTGAGGTGATTATCCATAGTTAGACCTAGGTACGTTTCACTTGTTTTAGAATTAATGTTTGTATTGTTTATCGAAGGCGGCACATAATCGTCGATTTTTTTATTTATTGCAGTGAACAAAACATAGCTGGTTTTATCTATGTTAATGGTAAGTAAATTATGTTGGAACCACGTGCTAAGAGTATCTAAGTCGTTTTGTATATTCATAAAAATGTGCTCGATTTTACGGTCAAAGTAAAAAAGACATGTGTCGTCAGCGTACAGCGCCAGTTCTCCCTTAAGTCCTAAATCCTGTATATCGTTAATATAAACGAGGAATAGAAGTGGCCCTAAGATTGACCCTTTTGGTACGCCATATGTAATAAGTCTTGGGCTGCTCTGGCACTTGTCAATTTTTACTACCTGGTGACGGTTAGATAGGTATGATTTTAAAATTACGTGGGCTTTTCCTGTGATTCCTATGTTGTTTAGTTTAGTTAGCAATTTCTCGTGCGATACTGTGTCGAAAGCCTTCTTGAGGTCAATAAAAATTCCTACTGCTAATTGTTTTTGATCTATTTGGACTTTCAGTTTCGTTACTAGGTCCACTGTAGCTGATAAGGTATTTGATTTTTGTCTAAATCCATATTGTTTATCTGAGAGAATATTATTAAGTATAAGAAATTTATTTATGCGTTCGTATATAATTTTTTCATAAATTTTTGAAATCACTGGGAGGACAGAGATTGGGCGATAGTTACCGGGGTCTGTTTGGCATCCTGATTTGAAAATAGGCGTCACTTTGGCTGTTTTTAGACTGTCAGGGAAAACACCTTGCTCTAGACACTTGTTGATACATAGGGTGAGATTTTCAGTTATAATGTTATTGACAGATTTTAATAATTTCACGGTCAAGCCATCCAAGCCAGAACTAGTATTCGATTTTAAGTTTGTAATAATTTTATGTACTTCATCGGTAGTCGCTGGGTCTAGTAGGCAGAGACACTCGGATACTCGAGGTGATGATACCAAGGTCGTAGGTAGACTGTGATCTACAGGTTGAATTTTCGCAGCCAAAGATGATCCGACTGTAGAAAAAAAGGCGTTGAATTGCTCACATATGTCTATTGTGTTCGAAATGTATCGTCTGATTTCCAACGATTCGTATCCTAACATACCTAGCAGAAATCGCGTTGGGTACATATAGGGAAAATAATTAAATTGAGTCCGGTACAGATGCCGCAAATATCTTTTCTGAACTTTTTCTAGCATAAGTATGTAGGAATTTTCGTGGGGAGTCCAAACTGTTGCACTCGATTCCAGTACGCTTCGAACGAGAGCCGAGTATAGAGCGCGCAGGGCCATGGGCGAGAACGACTCGACGGTAACGTAACGTTTTACGTATCGAGTAAAACGTTACGTTACCGATACTTGCAAAGTCATGGTACTACGGTCCCAGGCAGTGGGCATCAGCTAGTTTTAAATAATGTAGTAAGGGCAATGGATACACAGACACAGAACTCAGAAAGGTAACAGAAATTAGGTTCACGTCTCCCCTGGGATTACCCACGGGCTGTAAAGCCTACTTTTCTAATTAAGCCCCTGTTAAAAGGGTATTATTAACATTCTATTAACCGATGTGATAATACCCAAATAAAATTATTAAAATTTAGAATTGTGAAGCGTACTTAAGTTTTTTTTTATTTCAATTTCAGATTAGAGTTTCAGACGCTTGGTTTTCTGCCAAGTCAAACATTTCGGAGCATTTATATGATTTACTAAATTTGATGACAGAATTCAACAGAACGGAATTTTAATATTATATGATAAGTTTTGTCATCTACACAATTTTAGTGCTCAGAAAATTGTGCAGTATGTTTTAACTGTTTGGCTGTTGAGACCGATTACCCTAGTCTTAAGGTGCATGCAGACCTAAAGAGCATTCGCTGTTCTATACCCTACTCTACGAAATCAACGAATCACGTTTCGTGTAACGATCGAATTTCGTAGAGTAGGGGGATAGAACAGCGAATTCTCTTTTGGTCTACACGCACATTTAGAAGAAAAAACTTTTATGCCCTAGAGCATGAAATGCGATTTTATGTCGTCTACATATGACATAAAGGTGCACTTTTTGAGCATGAGAAGCGAAAACGTTCAAATTCTGCATTGACGTACTGTGTTAGCATATTGAGTGCTGTCTTCCAATACCAGATTCGATCAATGAATGTTAATTAAATTACCGAAATCACGCGCTCTTCCCACGCCAGATACAATTATAGTCACGATTAAAGTGACGCCAAAAATACAATATAGGGCACGTGCTTTAATTACCCGAAACATGAACTATTTCTCGCAGCATTTAGAGGCTATACTTAATGTAGGGTCGGAATGTAAGAAGATGAGTGGATCGGAGCGTATGTGAGAGAGAAGGATGGTAGACAGTGCGAGAGGGATGGGTGAACGATTTGAATGGAGAACGAATGAACGTTGTAAGATGTGAAAGGTGAAACTGAAAAATGTAAAATAATTTAACTGATGCTAAAATAAATCTAAAATAACGAAGAAACTCATTTTATTCTGAAGCATTACAGAATCCCACATTAATGTCTAATGAATTTGTCTGGCGTTGGTTTAGTTCCACAGATAGTGGCACATTTTGAGAGTTCCGTAGTAAACAAGGAACCCATATAGTTTCGCCACGTCTGTCTGTCTGTCCGCAGCATAGCTCAATAGCCGTTAGTACTTGAAAGGACCATGCCCAACTTTGTATGGAACTTTGCCCCAAAGTCAACACAGCTAAAAGTTACATTGTTGAATAGGTCTTCAAATCTACTTCATTTCATTCTATGGGCACCAAGATGAATTCCATTGCAGAACTGAGATATTCATATTTGTCAGTGTGAAGATTGTATTCACACTGACAAAAATATGAATATCTCATAGGTCAGAGATACTGGTCGTTAATCATTAGGATATCGAAGTGTGTAAAAAAAAAGATTGTGCACACGTGATTGTATGTTAACCACCTCACTCGCTTAGTTTCTTTTTTCTTTTGACATTAGCCTTTTTTTTACATACAAAATAAGGGTAATCACTGGTAGCTGCAGCTACCAAAATAAACTAGTGGCTAAATCTACAGAGGGTTTCTACTGAATTAGCTCGTATTCAGGCTGACAAATATATGAATATCTCAGTTCTGCAATGGAATTCGATTTCGTGCCCATATAATGAAATGAAGTAAAGTTAAAGACCTATTTAATGATCTAACTCTCATGTTTGTTGGTCTTGGGGCAATTTTGACGCATGGTCCTTTGCAGTTTAGTCGTACATATTAATCACGCTGACAAAGTTGTAGAATACATTTTTCTTCGGGTACCTCCCTTCCCCTACACGTGAAGTGGGGATGTTTTTTTTTATTTTGCTGACATCCTATTTTGTGGGGTATGGTTGAATAGATATTTTAAAAAGAAGGTGGCAGAAGAAAGGTTTTGTTTTAAGTCGATATATTCTGAGTTAATCGCTCCAGAAGCAAAAAAATAATTTAATTGAAAAAATTGAACCTGCTCTTGAACTTTTGATTCGTGGGTCCCAAAAATATAAAAAAAGTAAATATTAGGCTTATAGAATACTTGACAATAAAACTATTTCGAACTAACTCAATGCAGCCATTTTTGAATAACTACGGGACCCTTCACTGAGCATGGCCCGACATACTCTTCAAAGTATTCTATAAGCCCATTATTCATGTTTTTTTTGTTATATTTCATTTATTTATAGTTAGTCTACAGAATTTATTCACAAACTGGGTACTTCTACAGGTAGCACTACCTTCTGACGTTGTTTTACATAGTAATGTTTATTTAGCAAAAGGGTCGAGGCAATTATTTTTTGTGGTTTCCTTTCCCGGTTCCCGAGTCGTTACTACCCGGATGCAAACTTAAGCATGTGTTTTACTAACGGCAACATCAAGTGAGGTTTGTGGAACATGTATACATTTGTTGTTCCACCCAATATACATGCGGGATTCTGTATTGCCTAAGAATAAAATGTGTGTCTTCGTTGAATTTGGATTTATTTTAACACCCCGCTTAATTATTTTACATCTTTCACCTTTCACCGCGTTCGTTTGTTCACCATTCAAATCGTTTTCCCGTCCCTCTCGCTCCGTCGTACCATCCTTCTCTCACACATACGCTCCGTTCCACTCATCTTCTTACGTTTCACTAGGATTTGAACCCACATTCTCAGCTTTCCCGGCTGATGCTTAAACCGGCCAGTCTAATATTTAAATTTTTATTTAACTTAGAATCTTTATATATAATTTTATACATGTACATACTTATTAAAATATGATCGAACCGGGCTACTCACGTATTTAAGTCGATGATTGCTCGACATGTTTCGACCCATTGAGAGAGTCTTCGTCCGGAGCACCCTCGGTCAAAGCCTTTCCTTTACTTGCATCGCCCTTGCCACCCCCGCCCGCGGCCAGTACCCATTCTAGCAGGGCGCAGGCACGCAGCACGCATCGGGCTTTGACTGAGGGTGCTCCGGACGAGGACCCTCTTAATGGGTCGAAACATGTCGAGCAATCATTGACTCAAATACCTGAGTAACCCAGTTCGATAATATTTTAAAATGTTTGAGTCTCACTTTGGTTATAATTCTAAAATGTACATACTTATATCGTTTTTTGGTTTGATTTTGGCATTCACATCATCAACCTCTTAGTCCACTGCTGGACGTAAGCCTCTAAGTTATCTTATGCGCAGGAAAATGCCCATTATCACCATACTGGGCAATCGATTTGGCAATTGCAGTGGTGAGTCTACTATGATGATGCTCCATCGCAAATGAATGGTCAGTGTTATTTCAATCCCTTTAGTGATAAATAAATGCACAAATAACGCCCTCGCCGAGAATCGAACCCGGAACCTACAGCTCCGTAGGTAGGTTTACTGCCAACTAGGCTACGTAGGCTGACAAATTATAATTTAGACACATTCAGTTACATAAACTATTGAATTGTTGACTGAAAAATTCACCGTTCGAACCACTATGCGAAGAGTTCGTGGTTTACTTAAACACATAAACACCAACCACGGAAAGAACATGTCTAGTTAATTCAAATTACAGAAGGAAAAACCACCTAACTTTTAACATAATAAGGTGTGATTTTGCCCTGAATTTTTTGCACATGTTTTTTCTGTGTGTGTGATTGATTTTTCTAAATTCGTCAATTTAGAAAAACCAAAAAATGATTTTATGGTTTTTACTTTTTAAATAGGAGCCCGGATCGTAAAACACATAGGTTTGAACTCCAAGGTCAAAATAACACTACAAAATTCAATGATTTTTATGGTTTCATTTTCTGTTACAGCCGTCATTTATGAATAAATTCAGTTTCCCCGCCTAAAATGAAAAGGAAAATATGATTGATATAATTAAACAACTATAAAGAGACTTAATTACTAAAAAAATACTGAGTACTAAAACTTTAGATAGATAACTATATATTTTAAACTTCCGATTCATGTAAAACGTAATCTTCAATTATTAAAAAAAAAACATCTGCAATGCGTCGTTCAGGCGACTGTACATCAAATATTGATAACTTTTCTGTAAATAGCTTTAAAACCTAATCATTTGACATAAAAATGGATCATTTCAGGTCACATACGTTTCCATAATACTATCATAAATTCCTAACATATTATACATTTCATATAATAAAATAATCTACGCGGCACACGCATAAAAAACAGCATCATAAACATGTGAACAAATTTTCATTTTATTACAGGGTAACAAGGTCGAAAGATACATGCTTATATTTGACAGCGTACACAATGTTCCGTTTAAAAAAGGAATTAACAACTCGGCCATCCTGATACAAGATACGTCCTCTGGCAACCATGTTGTTATTTATTTGGCTTGCGCGCCTTTCCTCATGTAACATGGGCTCGTAAATCGCGAATGTTCCCTTTATTATGTACTTCGGAGCGATTACGAACGACTACGAAGTGATTACTTTCATTATTTTGTGCATGGTATAATAAAGCACTGCAATATGTAAATTGCTATGCTGTGTTGAATGTAGTACTTTTATTTTAAAGTCTGGTGTTTTATTTTTATTCTTTCGGATCTCGTTGAGGGTATCTCTTTGTGTGATTGTCACAAAAACATTCAGACGAGATAGTTTCTATGTATTTAAGTGTCTATAATAACATGTATTTTTTATATTACCATACAGTGCTTTTATAAGAGGAATAGTATTGAGAAATTGGAAAATATGGTAGATAAAGGGAAACTGTCTAATCAGTTCAGATTTTTTTATGTGATATAGGTCGTTTTATATATTAACGTCACATAATATATGTATCAGCATTTACATGATGTTTACTATATAATTCATTTCTCAGCCTCCGCCGCCAAGTTTACCACATCACAAGCCTTTTAATTGACCTTACCGTGGGAGGTCGATTTGTGCAAAATATCCCAAGATATGTATTTATTTATTATAAGCTATGCTGTGGTCGAACCAAATTAGGTAAATCCGGTACTACACGTTTAATAAGCGTATGAAAGCGCAGTAAACTGTTCGTAATTTCCCGTCTTTAAATTATTCCATAAAATTACTCGCGAGTTCAATCTGATTAAATGCCCAGAAGTAGGTCAAAACAAAAGTCATTATGAATATAAATTCCCATAACGCTATATTTCGTCATAAAATTTTAATAAATCAGGACATAACCGTAAAAGCCGTAAGTGAGTTTATGTTATAGCCCCACTTGATTAATGTTATTTGTAACAACTCTTATTACCGAGATTACGTAAAATACGGGATCCCGAATATCTACATTTAACGGCAAGGGAGGGAAATATCAAAAAACAGCATGACGGCCTCTTGGGGACCCAAGGCTAGTAAATTTCATCAAAATCAATCCATTCATCATTTAAAGTAAATACAATAGTAAATTTCATAATAATCAAATGATTCTTTATTGAAGTTAGCCTATTAATAAGCATTTTGAATCGTCTGATACAATAGCAAGAAAAAAAAGAATTAACCCTACACCTGAGATGAACCAGAAAGAAACTCAGCGGGACTTAGTTTTTTCAAAACAGTATAATAATACAAATCTCATTAAAAATCTTTTCGCAAAGTACCTTATATTACGTATTAAGTTCTTCATGTCCCATAGTTTTGGGACGCTCTGTATATGCATTGAGAAAATTATGTATACGGGGTGATTGGAAGACCGATGCAAAGCTTTAAGACGAAATAAGTATATGCCAGTCTATTTTTTGTTTTTTTAGCCAAAGCACCTAGTTGAAAATTTACTGCAAATTTTTGAGCTAGTTAAGTGATAAATTTACTCTTTTTGTTTTCTTTCATTAAAGTATAAACAAGTTTCATTAAAGTATAAGCAATGTAACAAAACACAACAAAAACACCGATTAAATTAGATTTTTTTTACAGACATTTGAAGTACATGATCTAAAATTCAAAATCTAAGGATACCGTTTTTGACCAGACTAGAAAAATGAGGTGTGGTTTTTGTTCAATCCTTTTCAAAAATATGTCTTATTATCTTTTTCTCATTTGAGGTATCATTTACGCGGATACGTTACCAGGTATTAGGACATTAAAAACATTTAATTTAATCTAAATTGTCAGTTAATTTTAAACTATGGGAATTTTAGCTAAAATAACAAAAAATATTTCAAATAAATAGACTTCATCAAAGATGGCTTAAATAAATTGTTAAAAATGGTCTATACTTACTTCATCTGAAAGCTTTGCATCGATCTTCTAATCAACCTGTATTTCATCATAATATATCTCACAAAAAAGCTCATGATGTATCTTAAAACATGCTTGGGCCCTAAAATACAAAATATCCTCAAATGATGAATACCCGCATCTTTGCGTCAAAGGTCTTTTGATGTAGTAATTCCATACAGGGCCCATACATTTTACATGAGCGCGACATTTTTCGCAAAGAACTTTTTGATTTATTTATCTTGGCCGTATTGTTGTTTATGCGTCCCGGTTTTATAAGGAAGGATATTGAAAAATGATCATTCGCGGCACTTGTATTTTTAATGTTTATCTGGACCCAATATCGGTACAAATATTTGGGGAAAATATTGTTTCAATTTTGTACTAAGCCTGCAAATCAAAACAATAAACTGAGGATAATAGTAGAAGGCAGCCATTCAATTTTACTTATTATATTTAGCATAACAATATAATCATTTGAAATAGGTATTAGTTTTGATGTAATCATTATTTATTATATTTTATTTATTAGTCACAAGTAGTTTAGTAGCTTTAGCTAAGTAGCTATGATATCATTGATAAAATAATATCGTATTTAAATTTATATGTATGTAGTAGCGTTACTAATTGAAAAAACTAATATTACTTGTGCTTTATTGTTTTTACCGATTTATTGAAGAAAACAAAACTTAAAACCTATTACAATTTTACATAAAAACTTAAAAATATCTACCAGATCTGACCCTAGCTCCCCCAGATCTGCCCCTAGCGGAAGGGTGCCCATAAGGCTGGGTACATTTCCACACTGAATAGTTATGCCCATTTTTTGATCTAGGAACTGACCAGCCTTAGAGTCACCAGTAGACTCAATTAATTATTTTTTGATTAACCCTTAACCACCTACGTGCGGTCTCACAGACACTGGATTATTCAAAATTGACAATAACTGAACGCAAGTACATCGCTCACGCTTCTGTGACCTTGTACCTTTGCCCAACCCCTCCGAAGTGCTGGCCATGCTGTCGACTCGTTCAGACGTGCACTCATTTGGATTTGGTGAGTAATAAAGTAGCATTGGCGGTCCGTGAGACCGCATGTAGGTGGTTACGATACATTTTGTAAGTGTCTCAGTGACCGCACGTAGGTGGTTGTGTTATTTAAATTTTGAACACAGTTTGAAAAAAAGGTTCAAATTTATGAAGAAACTGCCCAAAAAAATAGCGAAACCCTATTTAGAGCGTCGTGCAAATAATTAGCGTCTTCCACGGGACTAGAAACTTGTTTTGAATGTGAATGTTCGAACAAATTGTGTGTCAACGGCAGACGGGAATGGTTATTTTAAAAGCATGTAATTTTACAAAAATATCTTATTTGTAACCAAATTAGATAATTTAATAGCATTTTTGATTGCTCAATTTTATTTTTTTATAATGAAAAGCTTTATATTATGTTCTTTAATTTTGTAATCTCATATCCTGAAGGATACTAAATTTTGTAATCGAAAATACAACAAGTAAATAAATATGTTAAGTTAGAAATACATGTTGATTATTTTTGTATTCTTGTTGGTTAATAAATGCCTGAAACTATTTAAAGTATATTTAATATATTTAAACCCCCTTCAGTCACGCCAAAGTAAATAAATCAGGTCCCATAAGAACAAGCGGTCTCCATGACCACAGGTAGGTGGTTGTGTGAATGTGTGATACAAACAGGACGTAGGTAGACTAGGTAGTCAAAGGTTAAATTAAATATCAAATTGAATATTTAATCATACAATTGGAGTTGTTCCAGAAAATTTGGCATAATTGTTTTTTATGTACTTATTACAGCTTACAATACAATTTTTAATTATGCTTACCGTGTGATTACGCTGATTTGTGTAAGAATAATTTTACACAAATCAGATGACGCATTATGCAAAAAAAAAAATACCGAAATATATCCCGCCTTTGTAGTGTACAATAAATTCTATTCAAAATCTTAATAAAGCCGTAAACAACATATTTCAAGACCTTCCTTGCTATTAGCAGGGGGACTGTGTGCGGGGATTTATTCCAGTCACGTCGAGGTGGATTTAAATAAACTGATAAAATGAGCAAAGCCGAGTGCCACTCAACACGAGTTTTAGGGTTCCTTGCTTACCTAGGGCTTACTTATCTAAAGTTGGATTTACACCAAACGAGCGAATGCTTCTTTTATCCCCACTCTACGAAATTCATTCGCTACACAAAAAGTAATTCTAGAATTGTAACTAACGTGAGACTCAAACATATTTAAATATTTATCAAACGGGTTACTCACGTAATTTAAGTCGATAATTGCTCGACATGTTTCGATCCATTTAGAGGATCCTCATCATGGAGTACCCGCGACCAAAGCCCGACGTGTTTGTGTGAGCAATTATCAACTTAAATTACGTGAGTAACCGGTTTGATAAATATTTAAAAACGTAATTCATCGAAATTCGTTGATTTCGTAAGGTGCATTCGCTGTTCTAGCGCCCGTTCTACGAAATCAACCAATCACGTTTTGTGTACCGATCGAATTTCGTAAAGTGGGAGGTTAGAACAGCGAATGCTCTTTTAGTTTGTAGAGTGGAGGATAGAATGAGCATTCGCTCGTTTGGTGTAAGCCCGCTTTTAGGTACCCTAGCCATCAGATATATCGAAGCAGCCAGGGTACTCACAATCATCTGAGCAGGAGGTGCGACCACACTTTCATTGCCAACGAGTGCTACGCGCTACGCTAGTAGCTGATCTCGTGATTTTTCCGCTTTATAGTGAAAATGGACCTCCCACAGAGAACTCCCCTCGGGAGTTCCCCGCGCTCAATGTGATAAATGCGATTCGCTTTAGGTTCGGCTTGTCAGTTTTTTTACAGTTATTCTATGGAACTGACTAGCGTTGAAAATTTCCGGATTAAATCTCCAAATAGCTCGTTTTTTCCGGATTTTTTCGGAAAAATCAATGAAATGGTCTCCTGTTCGTTGCCGCCGCGATTCGGGCTCTACTTTTCACTTAAGGTGCATTCAGATCAAACGAGTATTCGCTGTTCTATCCCCCACTCTACGAAATCAACGAATCACGTTTTGCGTTACGATCTAATTTCGTAGAGTAGGGGGCTAGAATAGCTAATGCTCGTTTGGTCTGAATGCACCATTACGATCAGGTGGAGTGGAGCCACTTTGTTGTGCCAATGTAAAAAAAAAGTTTCCACTTTAATTTTCAAGTCTAAACCAATGTGAATTAGGTATAATTTTCATTTATACCAGGAAAACGCGATGTCATCGAGAAAAAGTCAATTGAAATAGATGGAAAAGGGTGAGTGACAGTAACATTGATTATTTCAGTAAGAGCCCGAAACAAACAGATAAAATAGTACATTACGACATAAGTGCGAAAAACATGAAATTCGAAACGAGTGGTGATGTTAGTTACGAATTTCGTTTTTGGACGTGTCTTGTACGACGTTTTTCAGCACATATGGCCCTCCGAAGATTTAGACCTGACGTAAAATGACTTAAATGACACAATTCTCGCACTAGAGCCTAAAAAAGGCACCATCTGTACTAAAAACGAATTTTTCATACATTCTCGAAACAACATTTGATTTTTTCCGACATATTGAACGCTAGAACTGACACATTCGCGAATAGTATTAGGTCCTAAACTGAATCGCATTAGTATATCGTGGTCTCCGTTGTCATGGTGATAGAGCACGTGGGCAATTTATTGTAAATTATAGTTTTTTTACAAAAGAACATCCTAGTTTCATTCTTAAAATATTTGTAGCTACAAAGCTTTTAAGTACTTACTAATAACAATAAACGTGAAGATGCTTCTAATCCTTACTTGAGAATCTCTCCTATTCCAGAAATACCACGTGCACCCGTATTTGTCTGTTTGAAATTTTAAAATAGCCGTCATTTAATTATCGTTGACACAAAAAAAGTATGGTAATTTATCGATGAAATTGATTGTAGTTTAAGCCTTTAAAAGCTCCGACACCGCTAACCAAACACAGTATTTCATTAATATCTGCAGAACCCTCATATAAAAATCTAAACTCTCTACCAATGTGAAGCCTGTTGCAAATTCTCGCGGAAACCACCTGGCGACTCCGACCCGAAAATAGATGTTTTGCTTTGTATTAAGTATAATAAATATACCTTGATATTTTTCTAGCAGGATCGAGAGATTGACTAAATCAAACATCGACATAACTGTTATCGATGAGTACACCCTATTCTAACTTCTACTTCTAAAGATACTAACTTCGTAAAATCAGGTAACCAAGAATTACTGGACCCATCTACGTATTATTTTTAAATATCTAATACTTCATATGAATTATTGCCTATAGCGTTAGTGTTTCTTATTGGTCTTTGTTCTTTTAATGGGTACAAAATACGAGGTATATGAAAAATAATGTATCGTTTTGAATACGGTTTGATTCTTGAAGTTTTTCTCTTAAGTTACTGCGCATTATTGATTTATTAAATTTATTATCGACTACTACAAGACTTATCGATATCAATTATGTCGATGTTTAATTTTGGCAATCTCTCGTTCCTGCTAGAAAAATATCTAGGTGTAATAAATAATAAACGTGTAATTTTAATATTTACGACAAACCGCGCCAATTTTAAATTAAACGTACTTTCTGTCCATCCCGCTCGTATTCAAGTATTGGTGCGAGCGAGCCGCCTAGAAAGTAAGTCAGTTGTGTTAACACTTTGAGCGCGGGTTACTCCCGAGGGGAGTTCTCTGTGGGAGGTGCATTTTCGCTACAAAGCGGAAAAAAGACGGGATCGGCTACGAGCGTAGCACTCGTCCGCAATGAAAGCGTTACTAATAGAGTCTGAACAGCATATTTTTGCACAAGAAAAATGCGGGGAAATTAAAAAAAAACGTGACCTGGAAATTCTCTATCAGAATAAATGACAGTTTGACAATGACAGATTAATTGATAGGCCAATTGTTGCCATGTAAAAATTATCCAAATAATGCTTGTGCAAAGTTATTCTGGTCATACTCTAACGCGGTGGCAGCAGCAGGCATTATATTTATTTTGTCAATACTCATAATTTTCTGATTTTAATTTATGGGTTGCCACAATGACCGGTCCTGTGCCACCCGCTTCCAGCGGACTCCTGCGACCTTCACCAGGTCATCAGTCCACCTTGTGGGGGGCCTACCCACGCTGCACCTGCCGGTATGTGGCCGCCACTCTAAAACCTTCCCGCCCCAACGGCCATCGGTTCCACACATAATGTGCCCGCCCACTGCCACTTCAGTTGTGGCAATCTTTGAGGGAGGCCTATGCTCAGCAGTGGACGTCTTTCGGCTGACATGATGATGTCGATGATGATGAATTTATGGGTAAATTTTGGGTTATTTCTACTCAGAATCACGGGCTCTTTCAATCGAAAGGGGAAGAGATGGAGTGGTCAGAAATATATTTTCAAATTTTACTGCCATCACCAAAGAGCGGACAGTGGATGCAATAGTTGTCAAAATCTTGTCTATCGTTATACGCAATATGGATATGACAATAATTGGTTTATAAAAGAGACCCCAATTGCTAAAAACCTATGAAATTTGATTATTGTATCAAATAATAAAGATAATATATTCTGATTCTGGTTGTAATTTAAAAAGCATATAAACAATATATTAGATTACTTGTCTTGCATCCAAGTTGCTTTATATACATTTTGCAGATATTATGCGCCGGGAACTCCCGAGGGGAGTTCTCTGTGGTAGGTCCATTTTCGCTACAAAGCCGAAAAATCAAGGCTTCGGCTACGAGCGTAGCGCGTAGCACTCGTTGGCAATATTATAAAAGTGTTAATATTTCTCAAATTAAATTTGAGTCTTATCCGTGTTATGCTTTCTTTACTATATTGCATCCGATGTCCGCCCTTTGGCGCGGCAAATATCGATTTTATTTCGCGGAGGCTGTTTTTTGGCTCACAAATTTTAGTCGCAAAATATATAGAAAGCACATAAAATGCTTGATAAGGTCATCACTCTTGGGAAAGATGGCCAATTATCGTAAAATCTGAGCTTCATCACTCACGTACCCTTAGGGAGTGGGGAGGGATGGACAATTGTAATTTTATAAGAGAAAAAATACGGTCCTACTCCGAATTAAGAGGCACGTTAGAAACGTTATGTAGGTCCTTAGAAAATACAGTCGACAAAACAAATTTTCACTGAAAAATGGTACCAAGTAACATTTACTATAACAACCTACATTTTAAAAAGACACTTTTTTCTCATAATTTGCCTTTGCGTCTATTACAGACGATTCAATGGGTGTCAAAGGAGACATCTGTCGGCCTTTGATGACTGTAGAGTCTGATAACTACGAGACCGGCAAGGTTTTCAGCACTTTTGTCAAAGAAGCTCCCTACAGAAGCCTCGGCGGCAATATGCTTTCTCTGCAGCCTCCTGCTATCTAAAGTGTCCGATCAAGCTTAATCGCAGACTTTCCTACCAGCAATAATATTATGCGCCATCCATCCCTATCATTCGCAATTATTTACCTAATAGTTTTAATTTCCCCCCCCCCTTTGTCCAAGACAAGAAGAAAAGAAGAATTAATTCATTTATTGGTCTTACTTTGAAAATAGCTGTTATCTGACACTTCGTAATCGGAATATATTTACGTGAATACGTGTTTCAAATCTCACATTATTTAGCTTAAAGTTCAGTCTGTTATTTCCACTGAACAGCTAAATATAAAAGGCAAGTATTCTAGGTGAGTATAATTATTACAAAACAGGTTGCACCCTTGTTCACTTCAAAACGAGCTATTTAAGGCAATTGCAACACAAACAGCCGCGATAGACTCGTTCGCTCCCTTGTTAAAGGCACGGAAAACTAAAGGTTGTAACCAAACTGCTTGTTAATGAAACACTTGAAAATTATAGATAGAGCGAGTACTATCACAATAAATGGGCCAATCAACTTTTCGATCGACACTATTTTGTCCCGTAACGCAGGTGACAATTTCATCAAGTTTGCTAGAAAAAATACTTATAAATTGTACATGCGTTAGGCCCCACACAAGTTCTTATCGATAAATTTAGGTTCGAACTGTTTTTCATTGTAAATATCGCACGCCTAGATCTAAACAGTATCAACTCAAAAAAGTACTTTTTTCAGAAATCACAAAAAACTAGTTTTGGCGTTTGTATGCGAAACAAGAATCTAATTTTAAGATAATTGGCTCGAAAACCAGTATCTCAAATGACCAGAATCAAAACTTTTGTATTTGGGTAATAATAATAGGTATAAAATATGATTTTTAAGTTAATACAGTTTTTCATGTTAATTTGTATATTATTTGTGGATCATTCAGAGTTGAAACTCTTTTGTTGATTTGTTTTAAAGTTATTACATCTTATTTCTTATAACTTAACACTAAATGATTCACAAATAGAGTATTATGTAAAAATTAAAACTTTTTATTAGGCTTTATTAGGTTTTATTTCAACAGATTAAATTATTTTTCTACGAGTAGGTAATTATTTGGCACTAGAGAGATCATTATTATCAAATCCCAAATCCTTTTACTAAGTTTACTAATAATTTCCCACGCCGCTTCATAATTCTAAAACAACAATAAAGTAGGTAGGTAAGTAAATGAAGTAACCATGAAAACAGTATTAATTCAAAAATACATAAAATCAGGGGTAACTAGTGTTGATATCTTGCTACCTATATTCCATAACTGTTATGAACGAGAATAATTTGCTATGTTTCTTAATAAGTGCTCAATATGTTTTGTTTTGGATAAGATAAACCTGATTTTCGGAAAATTCAACAAAACAGAAATAACAAAAAAATTATAATTATTTTCATTAAAAGAGAACTAAATCAAAATGTATAACAAAATATTTCTTACCTCACCACATAAACAGCTTTAACTGAAAATACAACAATGAGTAATTCTGATAATATTCATAAATAATGTATTAACTCAAAATAATCACTAACAAGTGGCTACTTTTAAATCAACAAGACTGTAATAAGTCGAAATAGCACTGTATTGGAGACTTGAATTACGTCGATCATGCGGAGCAACTGACAATACTGCTGTTTAGACGGTACTGATATAATTAAAATAAGCCAGCAAAAGGTACTTAAGCGGCTGTCATTCGGCGTGCGGCGAAGATATTCTTACGTTCGTGGGGTGGGTTTTCTATAGAAAATGTATAAATAAGCCACTAATTGGACGTAGTTACACAATAACGTTCCATTCCACAGTGACCTCATTTTGAGATAAATGCAATTTAGTGTTTTTGTTGTATACTTTTTTTCTGAAACTTATATTGAACGTTACTAATGGTTTTATTGCAGAATTATGTCTATTTTATTTAACGTTACAGTTATTTTCCATATTGTCTGAAGAATAAAGGTAATATTTAGGTAAAATGGTACTGGAACGTTTTTGAAAAATTACTTTTTGTATGGACAATGAATTTAAATAAATTTGCAAAAACGTTCCAAGAAGTTTTTCCATTGAATTATATGAAAAAAGTAAAGATATTTTTGTAATTAACCGAAGCTACGATACCTAGGAATGAACAAAAACAATCAATAAAAAGAAATGTAATTATATTAAACATAATAGCTACATGATCAATATATCACATGACTAGATACAAAGTAAGTATCAAAAATCAAATAGAAACGGATATATTTTTAAAAATAGCATTTAATCATGGTTCTCTAAAGTAATCTCCGAAAATTGTTTGTACGAATATTACATTGCAACCAATTTTTCGCATAAAGTAATTTCGCCTAATGATCATGTTCCGATTGAATTTTATGTAATCGTTTCCTTTCCCAACTACATGGTTGGCAATTCTATGTTAGGGCTTAGTTTTTAATTTGAACTTTTTGTAATACATATAATCATGTGATTTATGGTTTAGTTGGTATAATATACATTTATTTAAATCATTATTACCATTTTTTTTGGTATAATATCATTTACGTTACAAGGATGTAACTTTCATTTGAGGCGAATTTTAGACAGGTACGTTTTTGTTTTTTAATAACAACTTACACGGGGTTTTGTACTAATGTTTCTAAACAATATAAAGTTGGCAGTAACAGTAATTTAGATGAAACCGAAGAGGGGTCGCAATGCTGAAGGAAAAACAAAACAGTCGCTGTATGGTAGCAGTTTCACCTAACACTCCTAGACACTGTGAAATGTTTTTTAAGGGTATTTTTTTAGACAAGTTCAAAAACATGGTTATGCTAAACAACAACAACAACGGGTTAAGTGCTTGTACTTAGTTGCTTAGAGGAGTCAGAAATCTGGACATATTTTCTGACTATTGATTTTATTCATTAATGAGTTTCATATATTTGTCTAAGACAAGTACATGAGCAGTCATAATTTTAAAGATCGGTTTGAATGTGTATTTTTTACTTAGTTCAAGTAAAAAATAGCCACATGTACGAAAAGGACTACGAAACACTGACGAAACGTTATTCGTGTAATAGTTGTTAGGCCTAGTGAAAGATTTGACAAAATGATCAGTATGCTAAAAGCATTGTGTCATTACAATAATCTATTTTATAATAATTCTGCCAAATACAGCGTTGTTGTTCAAAAGTTTGCTAATTGTTGGTTGTCAAAGTAAACCATCGACGAAATGTTGGAAAAGAGTTCGGAGAAAAGGCAGAACCCCTATAATCATTATTCATCTTAGTAACCCTGTATATCAAAGTCTGGCACTCCACCAAAGCCATCAACATCATCAATGATATCATCAGAGCTCGTTAAGGTTTTCTAAAATTCGAGACAATCCTCTGGTATGTATTGGTACATTGTTTTTAAATCAGCTAACTTTGCCGGAGCTATTGGTTTACTATTAGGCCACCATAAGCACATATACGAGGTGAAGTTCTATAAATAGTTAGCGAACTTCCCGTGATTGCATTAAAAAAAAACTAGTATCGTCTTAAAATATTTGGATTTAGAATTCAAAAACAAAATAATGAATGACTAGAAATCTGCCGAACCGTTTTAGTACAGTGTCGATTCAGTGCTTCGAAAAGTTGACTACGGTTTTCAATGATAAAGCACCATGCCTCCGGATTGTAAAACGGTGGCATTTAGAATTTCATCGTGGTTGCTCTAGTCTTGGTGACATCAGGTATCGTGAAGGTTGACCAAAAACAGCCGTAACCCAGGAGAACATTGATGCTGTACGGGAACTGATCGTCGAAGATCGTCATGCGACTCATGCGACATACCGTGAGATAGAAGCTTCCTTATGTATTTCAGGGACACGCGTTCAGAGTATTTTGCATGATCACTTAGGCGTAAAAAAGTTGATCTCACCCTGGATACCACATTTACTCAGTAAAGACCAAAAAACGACTCGCGTCCAATGGTGTCGCAAAACTTTGCTGCAATTCAACAAAGGAAACTCAAACTTTTTTACGACATCATCAGTGGTGACGAATCTTGGATATATGCCTATGATCCCGATTCTAAACAGCAGTCACCTGTTTTTGTGTTCCAAGATGAGCCAAAACCGACTAAAGCAATACGTTCACGGAGCACATAGAAATAAATGGTCACCAAGTTTGTGGCGAAAAGTGACCACATTGCCACCATCGTGCTCGAGGATCGTAAAACCATTAATGCTGACTGGTATACCACTGTTTGTTTACCAGAAATTATCGGCTCGATTCGAAAAAATAATCCTAAGCGTCGTATAATACTGCACCACGATAATGCGAGATCGCACACCGCCCGACAAACAATTGCGTTTTTAAAAGAGAAAAACCCTCGAAATTCTGGAACACCAACGTACAGTCCAGACTTAAGCTCGAACAATTTTTTTACTTTTCCAAAAATCAAGTAACGACTTCGTGGTCAATGGTACCAGACGACTGAATAAGCGCTTGAGGCATACAAAACGGACATTTTGGAGACCCCGACTCAGACTGGAACATACTTTTGTGTATACTCCTGTATATCGTACACTTTGGCTAATGTCATTCCTGGGTCGCGTTTTATAAAGTTACAATTTACAGTTTCGCTGTTTGCCTCTCTAACGCACGCACATATTGGCTAGAAAGAGAGGCAAACAGTGAAATTGTAAATTGTAACTTTATAAAACGCGACCCTGGCTGTAAATATAACATGTATTCATATGTGTTCTCTTGCTTTCTATAATGCCTCTAGCTCATATTTCGAAAGGTTCGCATTTCGCAATGATACCAATGCTAAGATGTACCCACCATTGTTAACTAGCTAATTAGTTACAAACATACTTGGATCATCTTTTGCAAGAAATCATCTTAAAATGCATTTAACTAAAAGGTTACAAAATACATGAGACCCTGAATGTAAGGCCTTAAGTATCATGTTAGTTTTGAAAAATAATCCAAAACACATAGAACGTTTTTCACCAGGGCCTGAAGTAATATATGAATAACGCAAAAAGATTTCATCCCACATGGATCAGTTTTTGCATGGACACCAGTATAATAAAATTTTGTTAAAAAGTACCAAGTTAATTGAAACATTATGAAGTAATAACTAGATAATGCAAAAACGTTTCAACCCACATGAATCAGTTTTTGCATAAGCACCAGTGTGATATGGTTTTTGTTAAAATGTTCCAAGTTAATTGAAACGTTGATACAAAGTAATATTAATGATAAATATTTACTAAAAACGTTTCACTTAGCATGTTACGTTTTATTTTTTTTATGAATTGCTCAGATCGGTAATAGTGTGGTTTGGAACAATAAGATAAAATTTTATTTTTAAAACTAAGCCACGAGGAGTCATGAGAGTCAGTGTAAACGATGCAATATGTCAAAAAAGGTTCCCCAGTAGCGTTAACTCAATTTTGGGTGACTTGTGGGTTGGAACGTTATTGTGTAACTACGTCCAATTAAAACTGACACTTTAATTACTAATTAAAGGAACAAACACCAAACTAAAACAGTAATCACACACTTAATACGTCACACTGATTCACTCTCAAACTCGCCGTTAGAATCGCAGTTTTCGCTCTTGATGTTATCTCTTCGCTGTCTCAATTGAAACTACTCCTCGGCCGGGTCATGCTGTGTATTTATACCAGCCACTCAAATCTACAAAGTACGAGAAGATTCGACTCTAGAAAGTTCCCGAGTTAGGTGCGCGAACATTCTAGAGTATCGCTGTCTCTTTCTACAGGTTTCTCCTTCACACCCGTCCAGAATGTTCTCTCTATAGCTGTCTCATTCACATCCTTCCAGAACATTCTCTCATGCTGTCTTTATCTAATAGTGCTTTCTCTTTCACTCCTATGGGAAATTTAGCTATATACCGATTTGTACTTGAGAGGCCCAAAAGGGGTCCTGAAAACGCCTGAAAACGGGTTTTCAGGTTATTGCGCCATCGGATAGAGGGTATCCTGAAACGGCCTGAAAACATGTTTCAGGCGCCTGAAAACGACGGTATCTGGGGTAATTATTTGATTTTGTAGTATGTGAAAGAGGACCTTCTGAAACGGCCTGAAAACGCATTTCAGCCTGCTGAAAACGCTTCTAACGTGTCTAAAATCATATTTGTAGTTTTTATCATGCCACCGGCGTAACAATATTGTTGCACCGGTTTTTGTGGCTTACGCGGGTTGATTTGTAGAACTCAAATATGCAGCTAACTCAAAAGTGAAGTTTTTTGAGTTAATACTCTTTAGATCTAGGCGTGCGATATGTGTATAGTATTAATTGACGTACATTTGTAAGTTCATGAAAAGTAACACAGCAGACAGAAAATATGTCGATCGAAAAGTTGATTGGCCCAAATACGAGCAGATGCCTGTTACTGAAAAGCTTTTAACTCGTAATACAAGTAATGAATTGAACCAATATGCTTAGCACATGATTAGCGCGACAGTATCTCGCCGCGAGATGGACTATCCGTCTTTTGTTAATGTAGCTAGTAAAGGACGGGAGATTTATCTCGCCGCGACATACTGTCGCACCAATCATATGCTAAGCCTACAGGTGCTACTTTGTGGATGTCTACATTAAAGGATGAACAACATTACTTTGCTATTCCGCGACACAGTACTTATAAGTAAATTAGTGTAACCCGCTATAATAATAGCTTGCCGCAAAATAAATGACAGGTCTGGTTTTCGGCTACCACACCAACAATATCGTCAACTCTGATGCCTCGTAGAGAGGCGAAACTCGTGTCGAGTATAGTATTATTGATGGTGGTTCGTTATAGTTGTTTGCGGATTCATTTTGAGGCAAATATTATAGCGGGTTACACTAATTCACACGTACTGTCTGAAAACAAAGTGTTACCATGACCTAGGCTTTTACGAAAATGGCAATCGTTTCCAAGTATTAAGTTGACAAACATTGACAATAGTTATTTGTTATACAAGGGTGCAAAGTTGTATTTTACCAGCGAGTATGAAATTGAAACACGAGCAAGCGAAAGGATTCTATAGTTGAACCACGAGCGAAGCGAGTTTTTTAACATACGAGAAGTAAAATACATTTGCACCCGTGTGTAACACAAAACTTTTCCCCTCACTATAGCGAGGAAACTCAAAAAAGGTAATTATTTGTTCACATTACAATCATCATCAGGTTAGTGATAATAATTTTCCAAATGCATCATGTATTTAATGCAAGATTTTGTCGCAGTAAACTCAGCACGAAAAAGTAAACGCAGCACGATTTTAACACATTCCTGTAGTTGCACACCAACGCCAATGCATTATTAAATCATTCTCGTTCATTATTTTTACAAAATTATAACAGAACACTCTGAAAGTTGTTTAGTTTACTATTTTTATGCGTGTTCGAGTCGGTAAATAAAGATTATAACCTATAATATTCATTGACAATGTTGACGTTGACATTTTCTGCGTTTTGTGATTGCATCTAGTCATCGTGTCATCATTCACTAAAACAATTGTTACTTATGGAATTTTAGGATTTATGTGTTAAAATCATCATATTATATAAAGGTTTGTATTTTACACTAATTTCTCGAACAAATTATTTAATTATCATTAATATGGAACAATTTCCATGAGCATTTTACGTTTTGTTATCTGTTAAACGAATGTTACTTCGCACTACGCTCCAAGGTCATTACTTTGCCACACAAGTGAATAATATGCGTTTTTACACGTTCGTATTAAAGGATAAACGAGCGCTTTACGACCTAGTGAGGTAATATATTTAAACTAACTGTACAATTAATCTTATTTCCTTCGAACGGTCAATGTAATGCGTGTCCTGCTTAGTTGTCAAACGTAACGAGTGGTTGTCATTTTCATTACTGTCATTTTCAAGAGTTAATTAACGATTGACTTTAAAATACATTGCTTCTCAATGAAGTTTTCTTAGATAATTTATTACGTTTAAAATTACCATTTTTAATCAAACAATGCCTCAGGTTTGGCTAAAAATCCTCGGTTTCAATAAAAGCCTGCATGATGTTAACACACTGTATTTCAAATCATTAAAATTATTTCCGTACTTTATACCACAAGGTGGACTGATGGCCTGGTGAGGGTCGCAGGAGTCCGCTGGATGCGCTTGGCATAGGACTGGTCATTGTGGCAATCTTTGAGGGAGGCCTATGTTCAGCAGTGGACGTCTTACGGCTGATATGATGCTAATGATGATGACTTTATACCAAAATAATGTTACGAGTAGAACCAATGTATATTTCCAACTAATAATCTCATACGGCCTTTGAACGCAACCTAGTTAAAGCTAGTACAAACACTCCACACGCCAAGTCTGGCGTTAGCGCTTCTGTTCGTCTTGAATAAATATTTCTTCAATGTAGTGCCTAGATAGCTTTTGTATTTTCAATGGAATTGGAGCTTGCAAAAATGACGAAAATTTTCAGGTTTCATGGAAAATTGTGCTTAAAATTATAACTTAACCACTTGTTTGTAGTACAGGGTGACGATCTTCGACCCACCGCGGATTTCGAATTCCCTCAGCCCACCTGATGGAAAGCGGGAACTGAGGCCCATGGACATAGTGACCAAAAAATTTCCTATGCGCTGCTTACCCTGAGGACTTAGATGGATTGCCTCTATGCCAGTAATTACACTGGCTATCTTACCCCGAAACCGGAATACAGTACTAACTATTTAGCGGCAGGTTAACGGGTAAGACGGTAGCTATCCGGGCGGACCCTGCACGAGGTCCTACCACCAGCATTATCAATTCAGGCTCAAGTAATTAATTAGGAGATTGTTTTTTTTTGCGATTTCTTGGTTGTCTCTATAGGGTGGCTAGTAAACTAGTAGCCCGACAAACTTGAAAGGTGTATTCCTGAACACATTTTGAGGCTATAATGTCCTATGAAGTTTTCTGGATTCGGCTTAGTTTAAGAGACAATGAATTACATGTTATTCAAAAAACTATTTTCATCACAAGTCACTGAAAAATGCCTGCATGATTAAAATTCTTAGACTAGTAGTTTTCATTTCGACACTGATTAAAGTTAGAGAAAAAGTTTCAGAAAAACGTTCAACTAAAAAAAATGTTCAAAAACACAAAAAAAAATTCTCTGCCTACAATTTATACTGGTCATGTACAAAAAAAAATCACAAAAAAAAATTAAAAAAAAATTATTTGTACGAAAATGACATAATTTATGTCACATATTTTTTTTAATTCTTTTGTCATCAAAAATGCATTGGTAATGTCTGCCGGTATACTCATTCCCACCCACCGGTATAGTGAAAGTTCAGCGTGACCGTCCCTAGTATAGTCAAGGGCATTAATATATATACACTTCTCCATACTGATCCGTTACAAACGTGTCTAAGTATATATTTATGCACTCGACTGTACCCTGTTCACTCTTGCTCCACTGTATGTCACTGTATCTATAGTCTCTAAAATGATCCTAACAGTTTCAAAACTAAAACTAAAATACAAAACTAGTCACCAAAAATGGGACAAACCGATCAATAATTGAACTAGTAATGTAATATTCCAGAAAGAATCGAAACACTAAGAATTCAGTGGGAAATAAACTTATACGTTTGCTTCGATGCTAGACACTCAGGTGGGGCCACGAAATACGCGAGCGAATTATTTGTTTATACCACTTTGGTGGCAAGCAAACATACGACCCGCCTGATGGAAAGCGGTCACCGTAGCCTATGGACGCCTGCAGCTCCAGGGGTGGCATATTCGCGATGCCGACCAAACTTGTACAATTCTTTTTTAGAAGAACCACAAATTGAAAGTACCTAAATAAAAATAAAATAAACAAGTCACATCACATCTTGCACAAATCGATCTAGTTTCACGGAAAGTTCAATTAAGTCTTGTGTTGTATTTGTGTATTTTAAAGAGGAAATGGGAGCTCCCTTTTTCCATACAAACGTATTCCCATGGTTATGTATGTATGTAAATTCTTTATTGTACACAAAACACAGGCAAAAATACACATTTATACAAAAAATTTGACAGGTACAAAGGGGAGTAGACAAACATACCGTGTACAGTCGAGAATATATTTGAGTAATACCAAAAACTTAACTGTTATTATACCAACTAAGATAAACTCACACATCCAATACACATGTTTATTCTATGGTTATTTAGATTTTAGCAAATTTTATTTTACAATAAAATCCATTTTTGCCATGCCCTTGTACATGTTTTGCTTTGATGATGTTTAATATTTTGAGTTGTGTTCCTGTTAATGATTAAGGTTACAAGAAATAGCTCAAAAGGATGCACTATGTGGGCAACAGGACAGGAGCCCCCATGTAGCTTTGGCAGTCAACAAAGTTTATGTATGTGAAAGGATTGATAAATCGAGCGTAACATCTTTGAGATTGCAGACATAATCTTACGGTATGGTAGCTGCCTAACACCCTAACACTAGTGTGTGTACCACGAGTTGGCAAGTAACGTTTAAGTTAGGTGGTTTCAAACCACTCTCAAACATTCGCGAACAAAACATTCGAACGTCGTCGGCGGCGGACACGCGTCTGTCGCCGGTCAGAAAACCCAGGGCGTTCATTCGATGCGTAAAGGTGCGTTTAAACCAAAAGAGCATTCGCTGTTCTAGCGCCCATTCTACGAAATCAACCAATCACGTTTTGTGTACCGATCGAATTTCGTAGACTGGGAGGTTAGAACAGCGAATGCTCTTTTAGTTTGAACGCACCGTAAGGGCCTCCGCTATCCCGCGCGGACGCCCGCCGCGTGCGAACGCTCGCGTGTCCCGTTCAGTTAATACTGAATAATTACAATACGCCGCACACGCCCACACCAGTTAGCGCCGTTCATACAATTTCTTGTTAGACGAGCGTCCGCTCCGGGTAGTCCGCGTTAGATAGATTGATCTAGCCCTTAAATTGGCAATGTTCATCATAATAAATAAATATCTTCGAACATATTACACGAATCGACCTAGCCCCACGGTAAGCTCAATTAAGTCTTGTGATGTGGGTACCCGGCGACGATATATATAATAAATATATACATATAGATACTTAAATACATAGACAGTCATGACCAAGAAGCAAATATTTGTGATAAATAAATACACAAAGAATGCCCTCGCCCGGATTCGAACCCGGAACCTCCAGTTTCGTAAGCAGGGTCACTATACCAACTAGGCTACAGAGGCTGACAATGAACATAGTCTACGACCCACTTTTTGTATTTTTAAGACAGAATTTTCTGCTCTACACAATGGCGAGGATACTAGAAATCACGATTTTTCTTTTTAATTTGCCAACATAAGGATTAGTACGTACCGAGCAAATGTTACTTGCAAACTCATAGTAAAGTTACAGAGATAAGCAATGGTACTCTTGAATAAAATAAAGAAAGTACGTTTGATTTCAGTCTATTAATTGCATTTAATATAATTTGAATAAAATGATCAATAAAGCTTCTATTCCTAAAATAATTCGTAGTTATCCCGTCTACTTCGTTAGTTAATTTGATAAAAATATCCATTAGTAGAGTTGATAGGATAAGTAAATGAGCAATAACTTGTAACGAGGCTGAGGTACGTTTGCACAGATAGCTGTTGTATTTTTAGTTTACTTCAGATACAAAATAAATTCAGTAGCCATATAAATACAGGGTGTAAGTCTAATATGGGCGAAGCTCTTAACGGGTGTTACTTTAGGATATAATAAGTACATTTAGATAACTTTTAGGTACTTGAATTTAGAGCAACAAAATTATCCATACAAAATAATTCGGCGCGCAATGTAGAGCAACGCACTCAAGTTAAACGCTGCGCTGGTTGACAGCTAATTTCAAAAGCAGATGACATAACGGCTATAGCAATAATAACAAATGTTCGTACCAACATTGTTGCTCCGAAAATCTTTAAAAAAAATGTGGGGTCATAATTAAGTGTAACTTCAAAAAAACCTTACAATCCATGATTCTACTAATGAATCCTATGCCTGGTTTAATTTATCGCCTGTATTAGATTAACACACGGTATAATTAAATGGTTAAATTCATGGGTATTTAGACACTGCGCGCAGTCATCTGTTTACATGGTTTGCAATTATTAGTTACAGCTACTTTATAATAAACCGGGTCAATTTAGCAGTGCACCATGAGGCAAGGCATGTTAGGATCTCCAAACGGTGAAACGTGATTTAACATTTATTTTAAAGTTTGCTTCAAACAATAAGATCTTTTACTATATATTTTAAATAGCAAACTTTTAAATAAAAAAATATATATAAAGTTATGTAAGATCTAGGTCAAATAAGCTGAATAAGGGACTACGTTCAAGGTTAGAAAGCGGTACCGAGAACCTTTATCATGAGCCTTTGGAGATGGATGGAAAAGTCCATTTTGACGTATAAAAATATTCAAAAACGAATAATAACATCGACAACCCCGCAAAATAATAGCATCTTTTGTTATAAAAACTTTACGATAAACGCAACTTTTAACTTTAACATAGCTGCAGAACAAACGTCTCGTTTTCTCCTTACAATGAACCAGTCACTAAATTGACGACATTGCTGGTAGTAGGACCTCGTGCAGGGTCCGCCCGGATAGCTACCACCGTCTTACCCGTTAACCTGCCGCTAAATAGCAGTGTTTGTACTGCTGTGTTTCGGTTTGGGGGTAATATAGCCGGTGTAATTACTGGCATAGATAAAGTCCTCAGGCTAGGCAGCGCATAGGTGATTTTTAAATCACTATGTCCATGGGCCTCAGTTCCTGTTTTTCACCAGGTGGGCTGAGAGCTCAGTTGGCTACATTCGTCACTTAAAAAAATACATTTTAGTATGGAGCGTTTTTAGGAAGTTGGACTTTCCCAAAATTTTGTGAACTTTATTATATTGTAGTATCTTTGTGAGTTTATTTGATATTGAAGCAGTTTTTACAGTAATATTTACATAATTTAGTGGTCTTTATATAACAATCATGACACACAAAGAATAGTTAAAGAGCCTGTTGCAAGAACACGCGATTTCTATGGCCTGAACGCATTGCGTCGTAAAATATCGCACCTGCAATGCTATTTCATATCTGTCTTGTATATTGAAGCCACAGATCACTTCAGGCATGGCCGATCTGGAACTGAATGCCGCAATCAAAACAGAAAACCATGGAAGAGTATAAATACAGATTGTTCGTTTCGATTTGTGTTGTGTGTTTCGAAATGTTTATTATTATTTGCGTTAAATTAGACAGGTTACTTGGGACATTAATAAAAGTTGTTTGGTATATCGGCTTTAGGAAAATTCGATACATTTTTTTTGTTTTCATACATAATAAATGAAATGGTAAGTGTGAGAGAACCTTAAGAATAAAATAAAAGTTAATCTCAGGTGATTGACGGCACTTGTCAAAATAAGTAACATTAGAATGTAATAATAATAAAGGTTGCAATACACTTGTTTAGTCATTAAACTTATTTTTTGAATAACTCAATAACAGTAAGAGTTAAAACACTACTTTCTTAGAAAAATTAAAACCTAAATAAGCTTCCCTTAAAGTTATAGCATATGAAGAAAAACACCCTGTCTAATTAAACGGTTAAACTCACGCAGTATTTAGTCACATGTAATTTTTACTTTTTGGGTTACCCGCAACCCGGTTAGCGCAAAGTTAAAAAACGTTAATTTCAGTCAGCTTTGTAACGACAATTAAGTACAATATCTTTAGGAAGTTAAACTCTATCAGCGTTTTTATATTATAATATGGCCTATAGTTTGTAAAATGAACACCAAAACCGAGATATTACCACGCTGGGCAAGTGGATTGGCGATTGCAGTAATGTGTCCACTATGATGCCTATCATCAATCTTTTGTCAAATAATGTTCAGTGACACTTCAATTCTTTAGTCGACTCTTACGAAATGAAAACAATAAACATTACTGATTACTCTTTACTGATTACTGATTACGACACCAGCAGGAGGAGTTGGAGTGGTGACAAATGTATTCTTACTGCCGTCACCACACGGCCAGAGCAGTTCAGCAGTATTCATATTCACTCGCGTTGATCACTCGTCCCGTCACCCCGCGGACAATTAGAGTGTCAAATAAGTTGTTATCAAGCTATAATGCGGCGTCTGGTATTAGGTACTCTGTGATTCAAGTAGATATAAATACTTAGACGTGTAGCGTAGCATATACCAGTTGCCACAGATTGTACGCTTAGTATCCACAACATAACCTTATTTTAGCTTAGCATAGGTTGATTTGTGACTGCGACCATATAACATGGACGTCTAACGCCAGCTCGAAAATGCCCCCAAAACCAATTGTTCAATTGTACCAAGATGGGCAGGACATAAGCGCGTTTCTTAACACCGCGCATATTTCGGCGCAACATCTTTGACAAATGTTTATAGCATGAGGTTGCAGGCGCCCATAGGCTACGGTGACTGCTTTCCATCAGGCGGGCCATATGCCTGTTTGCCACCGACGTGGTATAAAAAAAAAAATATATTGCCAATCAAAACTTGGATGGACCAATCACAACTATTTTTAAATGGCGGTTTAAGTTTTTATAGGTTGAATATCAAATTCATTACCGTGATGCATTGAAGAGGGGGTGACATTTGTCAACAAAAGTTCGGGCCGTCTTTGAAAGGCAATTCAGTATGGCGTGCGGCTTCCATGTTTTATTTGTTCGTAGATTTGTGAAGATTGTTCAATGATAATTCATTTATTTAAAATTATATTCAGATACCAGGAATACCCGCTACTAGGCAGGCTAGGAAGGCATCACCATCCCAACTCTTCTCGCGGGTTTTGAAAAAAATGGACTAAGGGATTATAATGTCACTAAATATTTATTTTATTGATGATAGCAGTTTCATCGTATGGGATACACCACTGCCACCGCCAATCCACTTGCCCAGCGTGGCGATTATGGGCATTTACTTCCTAATGCGTTCATAGGCCTAGCTAGTAGGCGAGACCTATGTCCACTGGACATTGTCCAGCAGTGGACTGAGATAGACTAATCAAGTCGACGTAACTAAAACGCAGGCGACTTCCTCGCACAGCGTATCAGCATTGCGATACAGCGGGATGACGTTGCAACGTCAGCATCCTCGGTACAATGCTATTTACAAGGGCTAATTTTATGAATGAATGAATTAATGAATGAATGAATATTTCTTTATTCAGGCAATAGACCCATTACAATATTATAAATATTTGTGTAAATACTAAAACATATAAGTATAAAAGAGTAGAAAAAAAATACAGTAAACAAAATTCAATAAAATAAATAAAATAAGGCAACTAAAAACTATTTTCGGTTCGGTTGCTGATGCGCGGACAACCAATGCAAGAAAAACACATTTTGATAAATGTTTTCTCTCAGGGTCATAATAAGCCTATTATTAGAAATACGTACCCCCTTCCAGAATGATGCTATTCGATTTCTAATAATGGCAAAGAAGTCAGGTACCCTGGCTTCAACAAACATTGCTGACGCACTGCAAAACCGTGGTAGTAATTTTAGATTAGATTGGGTTAGTTATATTTAATTTATGTATACAGGGTGGAACGGCCACCCCCCGACCCCGCGGCAGACCAAAGAAGCGATGGCTAGATTGATGTCGCAAAGGCTGACATGAGTGTGAATGGGCTTACAGTAGAAGATGCCCAGCATCGCGTAAAGTGGAGGAAATGTAGCAGGAAAGCAGTCCCATACTGAAAGTTCATCGTAATGGTTGGTAGACGGTCGGTAGCGGGAAGGATCGTCGTTCCGTCTCACCCTGTATAATTTTAGAATTATAACTAACGTGAGACTCAAACATATTCTAATATTATCGAACCGGGTTACTCAAGTATTTAAGTCGATGATTGCTCGACATGTTTCAACCCATTAAAAGGGTCCTCGTCCGGAGCACCCTCGGCCAAAGCCCGACGCGTACTGCTAGAACGGGTACTGGCCGCGGGCGGTGGTGGCGGGGGCAATGCAAGGAAAGATCTACTCTCAGTATCTAGCAGAGGCCTATTTCTCGGCCAAGGGTGCTCAGGACTAGGACCCTCTTAATGGGTCGAAACATGTCGAGCAATCACCCTGATTAAATTAAACAGATTTGCTTAAATCAAATCAACAAAATAAAGTTTGAACAACACTCCGAATGTAATTTAGAGGTCTGTATCTGCAGAAACGTGAAACTGCACTCTACGACACTAGCAATCGGTTTTCTTATCTTATTCGATTCATTGCTGACGCAGTGCCTTTTATTAGCTTTCCTTTGGAAGTATCTCAAGGTGCAGGTATTTCACAATATTTATTTATCAACCTCTAAATGAAAGAAAGAAATACTTCTGAAGGCGTTGCAATAAACTTTTCAACAAAAGGTACTTTTCTTCCTTGCTGAACAGTACTATAGTGTTTTACATTTCCACGACAACTACGTAACTACTAACGTGAGACTCAAACATAATAAAATGTTATCGAACCGGGTTACTCACGTATTTAACTTAGTCGATGATTCATCATCATCATCATCATCATCATCAGCCTATGATAGTCCACTGCTGGACGTAGGCCTCTCCTATTAACTATGCGTATAGACGCATTCGCGGCAATATATAGATATTTTAAAGCACCTTTACAAAAACAGCACCAGTAGAGTCCAACTGGAGAAGATAGGCCCGCCAATACAACTAGAACGTGGAGTAAGACAAGGCGATCCCATATCACCGAAAATTTTTATCGCAGTGCTAGAATCCATAATAAGCAAGCTGAATTGGTCTGGACGAGGATTGCTTATAAACGGCCGATATCTACACCACTTAAGATTTGCCGACGACATAGTCTTGCTCTCAGAATGTTTTTCAGACCTGAAACACATGATTCTCACCCTGCAAGCTGCTAGTAGAAAAACAGGACTAGAGATAAATTTCCATAAATCTAAATTAATGACTAACAGTACAGAAACACCACTGCATATTGAGGACACCAAGATGGAGTATGTTGCAGACTACATATACCTTGGTAAGCAAATCTCATTCGATTCCAAAAATATTGAACACGAAGTCGACAGAAGAATTAAAATCACTTGGAATAAATTTTGGAGCCAAAAAAAAATTCTGAAAAGCACAATGCCTATTACATTAAAAAAGAAAATCATGGATTCATGCTTACTTCCATCTCTTACATACGCCTCACAAACATGGAAATTTACTAAAAATGTTAAAAATAAAATCACTAAATGCCAAAGAGGTATGGAAAGAAGTATTACAAATATAAGAAAAATTATGAAAATTAATCACAGCATAATCAGATCAAAAACCAACGTGATAGACGCGCTCCAATACGCAAGAAAGCAAAAATGGAGATGGGCAGGACATGTCGCCAGAATGAAGTCGAATAGATGGGCTAAACGAGTTACCATATGGCCAGGACCACCAGGCAAACGTACCAGCGGTAAACCACACACGCGATGGTCAGACGAGATAATAAAAGTCGTAGGAAAAAACTGGATACAAAAAGCACAGGATAGATCGGACTGGATATCTCTGGAGGAGGCCTTCACCTGAGAGGGGGTTCTTGCGACTACAATTCACAATTAAACTAATTAATTAAGAATAATTTAGAATAATCGTACAAATAATAAATTGACGACAGTAATGTTCAAATAATTATGTTTAACAAAAAAAAATTAATTTTATTGTATTTAAACTGGACATTCAATACATAACTTTCGTTTAAAAAATAATAATGTAATAAAATAATATATTGTTGACATTGTACCGAGTATGGCAAGAAATAAAAGGCTTTTTTATTTTTATTTTTTTTATTTTATTTATAGACGCATTAGGAGGTAAATGCGCATAATCGCCACGCTGGGCAAGCGGATTGGCGATCGCAGTAATGTGTCCACTATGATGACGCTGCTGTCCATCATCAATCTTTTATCAAAAAATGGTCAGTGACACTTCAATCCCTTCGTCGACTCTTACGACACCCGCAGGAGGAGTTGGGGTGGTGACAAATGTATTCTTACGGCCGTCACCACACGGCCACAAAGGAAGTCGATGATTGCTCGACATATTTCGACCCATTAAGAGGGTCCTCGTCCGGAACACCCTCGATCAAGGCCCGACGCGTGGGGCAATATTTTAATACTATCTACATCATTTTAAGTTTGTGGGCAGCATTTTACCTTCAAAGATCTGCTTTTACCATTTATCATGCCGCATTTCGCACTTGTATAGGTTCCTACTTGTAAGAACGTGACGGCAATCACGATAACGATAAACATAAGACCATAATAAGCTTACACAAATATTATCTTACTGGGTAGTAGTCGGATAGATAAATAGATTACATTAGTCTCGTGGTGGTGGCGATAAAAATACATATATTTGTGACCACCACAACTCTTCCCGAGGGTGTCGTAAGAGTCGACTAAGTGATTGAAGTGTCACTGTGACCAATCTATCCCCGAGATTTTATTTAAAGATTCCAAATACGAAAACTTCCTATGTTGTTTCCTCCTGTTCCTTGCAGGCCCTGCACATAAGGCTATCTGTTTTGCCCATATTGTGCAGATATTTGTTTAATGTGTTGTGTCCCGTGATCAATCCTATTATTTTCCTCAGTTTAGTGTCTGGGAGTTCGTAGTAGAGTTTTCGTGAGCTTGCAGTTTAGCTCTGGTAGTACTTCTTTGGTTTGTCTGCAGGCGTCCATGCCGTTGCTGCATTTATTGTGGAGATGACTGATGACTGATGATGAAAAATACCTTAGAAACAAAAGAGACTGTTGTAACTTCCTACATGGGCTATAAGCTTCATTACTGAAAATGTGAAAACTATGAAGCTCCAATAAAGCTGTGTAATAGGGAAATCTAAAGTTTAGGGAAAAGTATAAAATAAACAAGGTATAGAGAGGAAAAAGAAAATATTTATTAAATTAAAATTTCTTATTAGTTTTACAATTAAATCTAAGGACTCTACAAGCTCTGTATCTCATTTGGTCTGGTTAGGACTTCATGAGATACACCGTCATGATTGCTAGGGCCAAATACCTAAGTCAGGAAAACATGACGGTACAAAAACCTGACGCCAAAGGTTAACCTGCACACACACGAAAAAATAAAAATTAATATAATAAAATATTGATAATAGCATGATCATCTAGTGGTAAATTGGACAACATTATGATAAGTAATAACCCAAATCCTCTGAGGTATGAGAAATGTTACAAAGTCCATGTCCGAAATATATTCCAACAACCACAATATTATCCAAGCCATTTGAATATTCTACACAATCTTAATACTAAGCCGTTATTATAAACACTTACATATTAAGGGCAATGTCTGAACGATAGCCTCAGCGTGGACAGATTCTATATAAACCATATCGGGTATTTAGAGCTGCAAACCGATGCAAAACCCTCAGGTATGTCAGTACACTAAGAATATCCAAACGCTAGGAATAGATCCGAAGATACAAATTCCGAGACTAAGAATAAGAATGTGACAATATCCCTCTCAAGATGTTCATATGTATGTATATAATATATTTATAGGTAGTATGTTTTACAATTATAATTAACGTGATATCACATTTGAATATGTATACTACTAAACCGCTTAAAACTAACTTATTAAATAGATGACGATTATGTTTTATACAGTGTTAATAAACCCATACATATCAAGGGCAATGTCTGGACGAGAGCCTCAGCGTGGACCGATTCTATATAAACCATATTGGGTATTTAGAGCTGCAAGCCGATGCAAAACCCTCAGGTATGTCAGTATACCAAGAATATCCAAACGCTAGGAATAGATCCGAAGATACAAATTCCGAGACTAAGAATAAGAATGTGACAATATCCCTCTCAAGATGTTCATATGTACATATATAATATATTTGTAGGTAGTATGTTTTACAATTATAATTAACGTGATATAATATTCTAGTATGTATGTCGTATGACTTAAAGATTCTCATAATGTTATGAGACAAGCTGTCTTATTCAGAATCCGCATTACCTATAACAGAACCCCATTCGACCACAGTACTGTGAATTGCACATCAATGCACAGTATTATTCAAGCTCCATGGTAGCAAGCCCAGCCCGAAGGCATGAGACAACTTAGTCAATAGTCTGTAATATTGTTAAGCTTCGCACTTGCAATCTCGCCCATATAGTATAAAAATTTGGTTGTAAATATATAATTGGGGTCTTTAACTACAAATGTTAGCAAACAAAGGTACAGATTTCTGATCGGATGCTAATTAGATGTCTTGTCCGAATAGATCCGGGCAAGCATTCTACTTCGCGGTGTAGAATGTGCGAATCACCCTTTTCAAGGATCTCGCACAAACCTCGAATAAAGACCGCAGTCCTACCATGAAACTCGTAGTCTCCTATCAAATTAGATGACATGTAAGAATACCCCCATAAACCGGGCATAATCATACCTTCAACAATCAACAGTAACTGTACTGCATCACATTATCAAAGGAATGTATTGCGGATCCTATTAACTACAACGTTAGTGTTAAATGCGGTCAATTCCAATGCAGAATAATCAATTTAGCATTTTAATAATTTCTGTGAATTTATGTGTACCGTTATCTGATGTAGATAGCTTTAATTGACAGTAGGGTAATATAGACTTAAACGTTTCAGAATAAGTTTCTTGAACCACAATCAATTTGTTGCCAATATTAAATCTGGATCACGTCATAAGAGTCTCAACTTCATAACGCACACGTTACGTTATACCGTTTGTAATCATCGTAATGAATCACGCATTCATAGTTTCTAATATACTATTGATGGACCAACGATTTATAATTAATTACTTGAATTACTGCGCGATTCATTAACAAAGAGTCGCATCCAAATAAGTCAAGTAATTGGAGGAACTGCTCACAGCCATTATTTATCACATTGAGCATAAAGATATTGAATAGCAGTGCATTGCCAATCAAGACGATGTAACCAGCAATAATTATGTATTATATTAGAATATCGTAGTTATGTCGTAGGAAGATGTTAAATCTAAAATACCCTTAATTCTAAATGAAACCGATATGCGCTTAAACGGACGATTATAATGTAGGTATAACTGTGGCGATGCAACACGTAGAGCTCACGTGAGCAGTAGCGCAAAGATGCAGTAGCTGTATATGGCGCCGTAATGTATAGAGTAGCTGAGCAGTGTCGACCCAACACGAAGCGCGTGTGTAGCGGTGTCGTGGTGCCGTCTGTACATGGCGCCCTCTCTCTCGTACGCACGAAACACCGGAAAGTAGAAAATATCATGTTTATAACACTGCCGTGCAATTCCTAAACCACAGTAACTGCCAATTTTCCGATTTTTGGTTTATTGGTGATCTATAATCAGCAAATCAAAACGCATAATCCCAATCGATCGGTTTTTAATTTGGAAAACTGGAACATGGAAACTCGAAACCCCAAAAGCAGTAAGTGAGTAGTTTTTCCTGCACAATGCAATATAAAACGCAGTAAAATGGTCTACGGCTACGGTTTTTGGGCTGATACTGACTAAAACGCAGTACATTAGTAGATTTTCATGATTTTTAGCATGTAAACTCATAGTATCTCGTTTATAAAGAAACTAATTAAAACACAGTATACAATTTTTATGCTAAAAGTGTTGTACTGCGTTTCCAGTTTCATAGATTAATAAGCATAATTACTAGTTAAGACGCAGTAGAAATAGAATAACGATATTTAAAGTGGTACGCTACTGTTCAAATAAGTATCGTATTGCCATCTAAACTGCAGTAACAAGTTCATTCATGTACAGATTATGCTGTATGTTGTATTACTTTCAATATCAATAATACTAGCTAAAGGATAGTAGCACCCCAAGGGGCTGCAGTTTAGGCAGTATTTTTATGTTATTTGACTATTTTAACTGCATTTAGACGTTTATTTTAAGTGGCAAATTCGAGTTACGAGTAGTTCCATCTCGGACGTCCCTTGAAGAGGTCTTATAGTGATGTCGTTAGAATATCCTGTTTAAGGTAGTAAAATAATCTTGGCCTGTTTACAATTTAAAACAACCAAGGTGTCGTCTGTTGATAACCGAATAAAAACTTATATAGTTAAACACATAAAGGTATTATTACCTAATTATTAGGTTCTTAAAAGACAATTATACGAATACCGCCAATACGGGTCAATAATCGAGTACCTATTTAGAAATTTACCTGTTTTGGGATTCGGTACGATTGCTACATACTTTTTGGTTTAAGTTTCTTAAACGGTAATTTCAGATGCATTTAAAAAATTTCTTTATGATTGTTTAAATTCAAAGCTAAACATAAAATATAAATATATACTATAACATAAAGCGTAAATTCTCCGAACAAAAAAGAACATTATAATTTATTTTCTAAATAATCATCCCCTATGAAATATCCTGTAAAGATGTTTGTTTAACACTGTCTGTCATGGCCTTATTAAAGGCCTCCACAAACCGGCCGGCGGTTCAAGAATTATGACTAAAGAGGTTTCATTTATTTATCTTATTAACAGGGTGCTTTAACGGAGCAAATTTGTTTCCTAGTTTTCTCAAAAAAAACATAACAAAACCTATAACGTGTCATACATAAATATATTGCAGGTGGAGCGGAGTACTATTGTAGTAATAGATCATAATTAATGACAATTTATTCTTTAATAGGGTTTTGCATTATAATATACAGTATTCTAAAGACTTTTTGATTTAAAATTGACACGAATACGTAAGAAATCATATTTATTAAAATTAATCGTAGAAGTGCTACGCCATAATCAGTCGGGTCCTTACTCATTGAAATCAATGTAAGGCTAAATATAATGTGCCATTTGCTATGACTACAACCGATAATGGTACCTAAAGGTGATTGTTATTTCATTGCTTAAGAAAATGTGGTAATAAACCTTAATTTTTGTCTAATTTCTGTATTATTGACGACAAATCCCTAAATAAACTGCGTTTTCCAAGTAACTTTTAAATCGTTTTTTACTTCCTTCTGTGTCTCACATTGGCATGAAACTTGGTAAGCGTGTTTGAATATCTTAATACTGAAATGATGTAATGCTGTTACAAAGTTTTGTTGTATTTTAATTACTTTATTTAAAGAAAACTATATTTTACTGCTGTGAATGAAGTTCGTAGCACGAAAATTCAATCAAAATACTAGTTAAATTACAGTACACTAGTCCCTTTTACTGCAGTTTAACCTGTAAAATGCCACCTATCTCTATAAAGCATGCAAAATTTGTGCAGTAAGTGGTCGTTTTACTGTGTCTTAATTAGTAATTGTTATATTTTTCCATGTTTTTAAAAGCGCAGTACATACACAGAATTTCGAAAAAAACACATATTTAATTTTAGAAAATGCACAAGCACGTATTTTTTAATTTATCATATTGTATGATTTTAATACTTCATTTTGGACGAAATAAAATCTCAGTAACTATCAAATCTTGGAAAATATATTACTTTTAAACTGTTTTTTGCTATTATCTCAAAATCGACTTTTGTCAGTTACTGTGGTTTAGGAATTGCACGGCAGAACAGGTATTAATAAGAAGTTAATAATTTTGACCACGGATTATAATTGAACGGAATAATAGGAAAATACTCAAAGAGCAATTCAAATACCAAAATCAAATCAAGCAATTATTGCCTGTTCTGTTTAATCGATGAATAATAAATTATAACTCTAAATAAAGAATCAATTAGACCATTAAATAGTGGGATTCAATTAAACCAGATCCTAGCTCGCTCTCTACAACATTAATAAAATATATTTAAATTTAGAAATAATTTTCAATGTGGCACAGAATTAATTAATATGAAGGGTAGATAATCCTATCTATTAAATAAACCAGAAGCAACACACCAGTTCAACGGAGTCATCACAGATTATGATTGCACGAAAGAATAGAAAAATACTAAAAGAGTAATTCAAATACCAAGACTAATCAAGCAATTATTGTTCATGAAATTTTCTGTTTGATCGATGAATAATAAATTATAAATCTAAATAAAAAATCAATTAACTCATTAAATAGTGGGATTCAATTAAACCAGATCCTAGCCCGCTCTCCACAGCATTAATATAATATATTAAGTTTAGAAATATTTTTCAATATGGCACACAATTAAGTTGAAGGGTAGATAATTCTATCTATTAAATAAACCAGAAGCAACACACCAATTCGACGGAGTCATCACAGATTATGATTGAACGGAATAATAGAAAAATACTAAAAGAGTGATTGAAATACCAAAACTAATCAAGCAATTATTCTCCATGAAATGTTCTGTTTAATCGATGAATAATAAATCATAACTCTAAATAAAAATCAATTAACTCATTAAATTGTGGGATTCAATTAACCAGATCCTAGCCCGCTCTACACAACATTAATATAATATATTCAAGTTTAGAAATATTTTTCAATATGGCACACAATTAATTAATTTGAAGGGTAGATAATCCTAACTATTAAATAAACCAGAAGCAACACACCAGTTCAACGGAGTCCAGTCAAGACAAAATGGCAGACGCCTTTGAGCGTCACTTGCGACCGATGGAGTATTCGATGCTGATGTAATTGCAGATATCTCCACACCCTTGATCCCGCGGATGATATAATTATGCCTCTCGCCGATGGACATGGACCGGAAATGAGAAATATTTTATTTAATTACCTACCAACATTTGTACACTATAATATAATGGGCTGTCATTTAATACGGAAAATAATTATCTTGACACCTTCTCTGCGGCAATTAGCTAGGCTCATACGTAACTAACCATACTTTGTAAGGGGTCGACAGACCCCCAACCGCAGTGAACGCGTTAGATATAACAGTCTACTAAAATAATGCCATAACTCAAGGATAATGTTAATGTTTATGGTGTTATAACTAAGTAGAGTGAACTGAATTCAAACAAAAATTAAATAGTTTTATTTAATTTTAGTTTGAAACTAATAAACTATAATAAGCTTTATCTAATAAACAATTATTAACGAATCCAAGTATTTGTAAAATGCAGTTATAAAACAGTTTATTAAATTATTAACTTGGTAAGTATCATATTTTCACACCTCCGCTGCAGCAATTAGCTTAAATCGTAATTAACCATATTTTGTAGGAGGTCGAAGACCCCCTACCGCATTGAACGTGTTAACACGTGGCGTATCTATACAACCTACATGAATCATAATGCTGCGCGTTCCACTGGTTTACTACTGTCGACTAAAGAATACGGCAACCGAATAATTAATACAGAAATATTTAGATAGTCATGTTACATTATTAAAATGTTACTCGATTATGTTCGTATTGTTGTTACGATGAACATTATAAAAGCAAATTAGTTAAATCAACCGTACACACAACGACCACAAGCAATGATTTATTGCAGATTTATTACAGTACGATTCGTTACCACTTAGTAATTCTATAAAGCATTGTCGAAAGTATATCGGAATAATAACTATTCAATATTTAAACTATGAATAAACACGATTTAAAACACAATTGAACACACATAATAGAAACTAGATATTCGGGCACGTTCATCTCCAAAGAACAACGTATCCATTTCATTTTCAACCGAATCTGAATCTACCCACTTTCTAACATATCGCTGGAATCCCGTATGGTTCGATGCACCTATTATTCTACAAATCACAAAGCAATTCCTATAAATATAAAGAATGCCAGAGGCGACGTACCATATCCATGTGGTGCATCCTTTGTGCGCCCAAATGGCGGGTGGTACCGCATTTCTATCTTCGAATCACGCCCAGGAATGGTGTTACTCGCCCTATGCCTCCGCTGCCGTAAAGCCTGCCTGCTATATCTGTGAACAATTCTAAACACGATATGCCTTACGAACTAAACTCACTGACTTCCTTACGACTCGACGCTCTGCCGACGAAAAAGCCACGAATCCCTCTTACACTCCCTTAATTCAGATTCTCTCAACTCTCATTCTCAATCCCTCAATTGTTCGTTCATTCGACGTCTTTGAATCACCTCATACTGAACATCTTTTACCATTGGCTAACAACAAACTAGCTCGAATCTGATTGGTTGAAATTCTACCCGCTCTGTTTAATTCCATAGTATCCTGAATGAAAACACTGACGTACAATTGTAGGTCACGTGGTACGCGGCGACGTCATGATATTTTAAATCGAACGCCTACAAAAAGAATGAAAGCAAAGAATTATCTTCAATTGATGTCGATACGTTACACTGTTCACAAAAGTTTAAACTTTTCAAAACTCTACAACACCAAATCATTGTTCACACACTGAACATTTTAAAAACTGACAGTGATCACAAAACGATCGTGTTCTGCTTTTTCGTACGGAAATTATTCTTTCAACGGTTCCGCGTAGTGTGTGAAATTAATTTGATTTTTAAAACGTTCATGTTTCTACTTTGTGATACATGAAAATTAAATATCTCTGCTCGAAACTGTATTGAAAATTCCGTCATTTGTAAAGTTGATATTCAAGTGACAAGTTATTAATTTATCTTTATTATTTACTAGTACGTTTCCTCATTCATAAGCTTGTGTTCGACAGAACAAAGTGATGTTTTTTATAATTATTTGAGTTTCTTAGGTCGAGTCATTTTGATATTTTATCTACAAAATAAAGTTGACGACATTTGCTTCTTTTATTTGTGTGTGTGTGTTTTTTTTATACAGTGATCCAATGTATTTCATAAACACAATTAGTGAGTAACGAATGTGAAAGTAATCAAAAAGTTGTTTAATTTTTCACACATTTCAAAAAAGGTAAAAGAACTACAGACTGTTAGCTGTTAGAAAAACCTTCGGTTTTTTACCAGTCTCATTCATTTCTTTGCATATGTATATGAGGCGAGCAACACAAGTATAGAACCGAAGGTTTTTCTAACAGCCCTCAAGGCGCTACCGCACCTTAACGCTTTGTTTTTTTTTTTCATTTTCTCAGACCCTATTTGTATGACAAATACAATACATAACTCATGATCACTTTTTTTTTTTAACAAAACTACTGAAAAAAGACCAACAAAAACTTAAAATAAATAAAAATGGTGTACAAAATTACAAACAATGTTTTTTTACATGCAAATGAAAATAATGCGTAAGTAGTTATAAAACTTGTTATTTTTATCAACTATTTAAATCTCCAGGAACTGAAATTATAGATGGCGGAATTATCACCAATAATATGTTTTAATATGTAAATAGGTTGGTCGCCCTGAAAAAATATTTTACTTAATAATTTTCAAAATCTACGATTAATCATGGCAAATAAAGCAGGTCTTCAACTAAAAATATCAGATAAAATAAATCGGGATACCGTAGTCTACAAAAGAGCAAGGTCGCTAAATCTTCTGTAGCGCAACGAACTTTGACTTTGAACCAAAATAGAACGATGGCGGGTAAATGCAGCAAATATTTGTTTTAAAGGGTTCACGCCTATGATCAAACTGTCAGATCCACCACAACAGTTTATTAATGGATTATTGTGAAGGTTGACAGTTATGAACTATAGTGGTCATTTATTTTTATCTTGTCTAAATTTTGAGTTATTTCTACTCAGAATCACTGCTCTGTCAATCCCAAAGGGAAAACATGTTCCATGGTTTTTTCCAATGTTGTTACCATTTCCCATACACTTTGTGTGGCGGTTGCAAAGGAGGAAATCCGGAAAGTGTATGGAAAATGTTGGACGATTTTTCCCTTTTGGCTCGTGATTCTAAGTAGAAATAACCCATACCCATAAAATCAAAATTATAAAAATGGACAAAATAAAAAAAGCTCATGTACCTTAAGTTCGGTTCACATTGGTCCCAGGAAAATTAATTAAAACAGGAGCATTCGGTTAGCATCGTCTAGGGATATCTTAAAATGTAATTTAAATATTTGCTTAAGTCCTTTGAAATGGTTTTTTTACGGGCAATATGTTTAGGGCGTATTTAACTCGATGTACAATACTTAATTTTATTCTCTGCATTGTCATTTTTTAATTTTTTATTCATAATTTTTTTTCCTATTTAATTAAACAGAAAAAAATCGTAGTCTTATTAGTTATTTCACATATTAGATTGTTTGATTTGATATTACGCTCATTCCTGATATATCATATAAAGGCTCGGTAGTAAGTATCATTAGAAACTTGATTATTTGTAAAATTTGTAATGGTGTGGCATACGTCATTTGTAAATCACTATTATATTTAGTGCGGAATCCTAATAATAGGAGAACCTAATCCATTGATTCCAACGCACAGCCACACCTTTGTCACAACCTTCTTATTAGCATTAAGTAGTATTTTATTATAATACAGTAGTACTTTCCATTGTATATTACTTTCCTTTCCATAAATTTCCTCTACGCGCTCTGGTTTCGGTTTAGTTTGGTAGCAATCATTGCCACGCCGCGTGGTGACGGCAGTAAGAATACATTTGTCACCACCCCAACTCCTCCTGCGGGTGTCGTAAGAGTCGACTAAGGGATTGAAGTGTCACTGACCATTTTTGATAACGATTGATGATGGGCAGCAGCGTCATCACAGTAGATACATTACTGCGATCGCCAATCCGCTGGCCCAGCGTGGCGATTATGGGCATTTACCTCCTAATGCGTCTATACGCATTGTTTAATAGGAGAGGCCTTCGTCCAGCAGTGGACAATCGTAGGCTGATGATGATGTTGATGAACCATTGCCTACCAAGGATTAATAAAAATACCTGGAATCTCGTTTCGATAAAATAGAAAACGCCGTTAATTTAGTAGATGGCTATGGAGGGACAATACGGCAAAGGATTTTGTACAACGACACTCATATTTATGATAAGTTCCAGGTGAAGTCTATACCTGAAATGTTGACATACTTGTCACCAATATCGAGAGGCAAGCGTTTCTTGATCGTAACGCCAAGATTAATATTGCTTGGATACAAATCTTTGCAGATTTTTTAAACTGTGAATCATTTACCAATGACTCCAAGATGGGGAGGCGCGGTGGAGATAATCTCATCACAAACTAGACTAATCGAAGGAGGTTTCTTCCAAAAGTTCCTCAACGATGAAAAATTAACTATCGAAAAGAGAGAAGACAAGTTTACGGGCACTTCTGAATTCATAGTTGGGCATTTGGATTTCAAAACGCTTAGTACCTGCTTTTACGGCCTAGGGCTGATGTTTCTTGTCTGTTTTCTTAAACTGATGGAGATATCTTATCATATAGGCTAATGAAGCCTGTAAAAGGAAATTACATGAAAAATTTAGACAAGCTTCATAAAGTATAGGTTGTATCAATTTAAATCGATTAGGCAATCTAAATAATTATGTTCAATAATTGTTCATATTATGAAATAAAACTATGAAAACGGATAAACTCGCATAATATATATTAACTAACTTTAACTCTCGACTCAAGTTGTTGAGTCACCCGCAGACCACGAACCCTGTAAAGTGTTCGAAACGTCGGAATGAAGTTAGAGTTAATTAATATACGCGAGTTTATCCGTTTTCATAGTTTTATTTCATGAATAATCCTCGTGGTAACTTAAGGAAATATTATGTTCATATTATATTAACGTATAATAATATTAACTATTGTTATAGCTTGATTATTTAATAAAATAGAATACATTTCCAACAGTTTATATTATAATTTTCTAATGAAAAAATTAGACACATAAATAAGTCAATCAAATATCGGAAAACAAATTCAATTGTCAAATTTAAAACTAGATATATTATTTCAAACACATCTTCGACAACGCAGAGGTTGCGCCCAAGGAGGCGCTAACATACTCCCCCTCCTCGAGGAGGTGAATCCTCGAGCGTAACAAACACTGCTTGAGGCTTTGGCAAGGCACATACTCGATGAACTGCTCTTCGTATGGTGCCACGTGCTGTATTTATATCCACTACTCTGGGTATATCATCTTGCCCAGGGTACAGCTTGATAACGCGTCCCAATCGCCATTTCATTGGAGGAATGTTTGGTTCCTTAACAACTACAACATCGTTAATCTGCAGTCGTTGTGTATCGACCTTCCACTTGTTTCGTTCTTGTAATTCGGCAAGAAATTCTTTGTGCCATCGTTCCCAAAATTGCTGTCGCATTTGTTCAATGTGTTCGTATCTGCATAAGCGATTTGGATTCACATTTAGAAGGTTCGGAGACGGTAAAGACATCAATGATTGACCAATCAAAAAGTGTCCTGGTGTCAATGCTTCCAGGTCGTTGGGATCGGTAGATAGATAAGTCAGTGGTCTGGAGTTTAATATTGCTTCGATTTGCGTGAATAAAGTCGCCAACTCTTCGAAGGTCATGTGGGTGTTTCCTAGCACCCTTGTAAGGTGAAACTTGGCTGACTTCACTCCAGCTTCCCATATCCCTCCGAAATGTGGAGAATAAGCCGGCGAGAACACGAACTTTATACCCTCATTAGCCGACCAAGAACCTACAGGACTATTACTGGCTTTTAAAAAGGAAGCAAGCTCATTGTTTGCTACTACAAAATTCGTACCATTATCGCAGTGAATCTCGCATGGATAACCACGACGAGAAATAAACCGACGAAGGCATTGAATGAAAGCGTCGGAAGAGAGGCTACTGACAAGTTCCAAGTGCAAAGCCCTTGTCGAGAAACAAACGAAAAGAGCTAAGTAAGCCTTGGTTATTTTACAGCCCCTTCCTTTACGATCTGTAATTAAAAATGGCCCTGCAAAGTCAACCCCACACACCTTAAAAGGCAAACTTGGAGTGTCTCTAGTTTCAGGCAAGTTTCCCATTATAGGGTTTATGCTTTTTGCCTTCATGATCCAGCATGTTTTACATCTATTGACCGTACTCCTAGCTAAATTCCTACCACTTATTGGCCAGAATTCATTTCGTAGATTATTTAATATCAACTGAGAAGGTCCGTGCAAAGTTTTAAAATGCTCACGAAGAAAGAGCATTTTAGTAAATGTATGTTTAGCATCTATTAATGCTGGATGCTTTTGTGTATAATTAACTGAGGAATTCTGAATACGGCCACCGACACGCAGTAGTCCGTCCTCATCTATAAATGGTGTAAGCTTAAGTATGCGCGATTTGAGAGGCAAAGGTTTGCCCATTTTCAATGTACTTATCTCCTGGCTGAATGACTGTTGTTGAGATTGTTTAGTCAAATATATTAAAGACGATTTCAATTCGTCTGTAGTCAAATAACCGCAATGTTTAGAAGCAGGATTTCTTAAATTAAATACGAATCTTTGCACATAAGCAACGACTCTTTGTAAAGTAGTCAACTTTGAATATCTTTCGAATTCTATGACGCTGCAGTTTTGATCTACTGTATTACTGATTTGAATAAACGTTTTCATTTCAGGTAGACAACTTGTATCGCTTATAGACTGATTCAGTTGTGGCCAGTTTGACATATGCTCATTCAAGAACGAAGGACCCTGCCACCAAATTTCAGCTGAACTTAAATATTCAGGGTCAACTCCCCTAGATGCTAAGTCGGCAGGATTCATCTCTCCTGGCACATGTCTCCATGAACTACCGGAAGACAACTCCCGGATTTCGCCTACACGATTCGCCACGAACGTTTTCAAACTCCGAGGTTCCGCTTGTAGCCAACTTAAAACGACAGCTGAATCACTCCAGTGAAACACATGATCAATATTAAGGCGAAGTGATTTCTGAACCTTCGCGGTCAGCCGGACAGATAGTAACGCGCCTAACAGTTCCAAGCGTGGGATAGTAGTCGGCTTCAAAGGCGCAACCTTAGATTTTGCACAAAGTAAACGCGTAATAGTGTTTCTTTCATTGTCCGTGGACGTTAAGTAGATGCATGCAGCATAAGCATCCTGCGATGCATCTGAAAATGAGTGTAGAGTAATGCTTACCGAGTTACTACACAAAACATATCTTGGCACATCGATTTTCGTCAGATATTTGAGCTTGTCAACAAAATCGGTCCATTTTTTACACAACTCTGGTGAGATGGAGTCATCCCAATCTAATTTTGACAACCACAGTCTTTGCAAGATTATTTTAGGTGTAATTGTCACCGCGCTTAGTAATCCTAAGGGGTCAAATATTTTTGCAGAGTTAGATAAGATCGAACGCTTTGTTTGAGGTGGTTTACATTCAATGTCGACCGAAAATCGTAAGCAATCTGGTCCTGGTTCCCATTTTAGGCCTAAGACACTCGATTGACCAGTCACATCTAAATCTTTTGGTATCATAGCGCTAAGACTGTTTTTCACCACCGTAGGAGCATTCGTATGAAACTTGCGAAGAGGTAAACAAGCTCCATTTAATATATTGGTAACCGATTCACATATCTCGCCTAGCTCTTCTTTAGTCTGTGCACCAGTCAAAAGATCGTCCATATAGAAATCATGTTCTATTATTTGAGCGATGTTTTGTCTGTCACATTCCTTTGCTAATTGCAGCAAACATCGAGTACTTAAATAAGGGGCCGAAGCCGTTCCATATGTAATTGTATTAAGTTGTAAGATACGAATATTTTTAGTTTCGGGGTCCTTCCAAAGAATTTGCTGATATTTACGTTGGCTGGGCGCTACTAGAATCTGCCTATACATTTTCTCTATATCCGCTGTAACTATATATTTATGCTGCCGAAATCTTAACAGAATAGACAGCAAGTCCTCTTGGACTACAGGCCCGACGTACTGTATGTCATTTAACGACTTTCCTGACGTAGTTTTGGCAGAAGCGTCAAAAACTACACGCAGTTTTGTAGTTTCGCTCTGTTCCCTAAGTACAGCATGATGTGGTAACACTTGGCTACCTACTTCAGCTTCAGAGACTTCAGTCAGATGTCCAAGATCCTCGTATTCCTTAATAAAATCACAATAACTTCTTTTTAGTTTAGGATTCTGCGACATTTTTCTTTCAATACCATTAAGTCTCCTTTCTGCCATTTTATACGAATCACCTAGAGAATCCGGCGATTCGCGAAAGGGAATAGTTACGACATATCTACCATCATTGTTACGGGATGTAGTATCATTAAAGAGCATCTCACAATGAGCATCATCTGATGAAATAACCATCTTCGGGCTAGGTAACTCTTCGAGCTCCCAGAATTTTGACAGTTGCTCTTTAATGTCCTTTGAAAAGTTACAGTGGATATTTTGAGAACTCGAAGAGACGCTGGGTCTCCCCCCCGTAGGGCCAGCTACTATCCATCCTAGCTCAGTCTCTGCTAAGACTGGTAAACCCTTGCCTAATTTAATTTTATTGGACCTGATTAAGTCCCAGAATATGTCAGCACCTAACAACAGGTCGATGTCTGCCGGAGAATAAAATTTAGGATCGGCTAAGACTATATTCTTTGGAATGTTAAAGTGTGTATTAAGCTTAACTGCGGGAAGCTTGTCCGTTATATTAGCTACAATGTAGCACCGCGCTGAACCTATAAACGAGGTATGAAGTGAGTGGAAGTCAAGATCACAGTATGCGTTTATTTTCAAAGGTTCGTTATTAATACCAGTAACTGTGCGATTTACCCTAACCATATCGCAACCTATCATCTCTTTGGCCTTTTCTGTTACAAATGAGGACTGACTACCGTTGTCAATCAGAGCGCGCAGAATAACTTTTTTATCATTACTTGTCACTTCAATGAGCGCTGTTGACAGCAAGACTTCATGACGGTCTGCCGCTGTCATCGTGACAGTAGTGTTAGATACAATAGCTGAATCAGGCTCACAAACTACGTTGGAAGGCGAAGGAGCTGCCGTGTGAGGCCGGGATAGTTGACTCCCAGGTCCAGCAGCTGCTTCCTCTTCACCCTGTTGCTGATTAGTTAAATCCTTATGTAATAGTGTACTGTGTTTTTTCTTGCAAATCTTACATCCATTGTTGGCGCGGCACTGGTACGCTGTATGACCAGGGCGTAAACAATTTTTACATAATCGCCACTGGCATACCTGTAGATAGCGCTCATCTACAGATAACGAATTAAATTTGGGACAATCAATTAGCTTATGCTCCTGTTTACAAAAAACACATTGACATGACAGTGACATTACACGTGGGGAGGGTTTCGATGGCAGGTCTGACGCAATAAAGGATCTAGTTCGAGTGGGGGTCTGACGTTTGTCAGTCTTGCTCGAAATATTCGACTCTACCTGAATTTGACGTTTATCGTTCCTCGAACTAGATACAGTTTCTAAAACGTCAGCCCTGTTTCGAAGAAATTTATAAAATTCATGCAATGACGGCGAAGTCAAATCGCTCCGAAACTCTTCCCATTTCTTCGCTGTAGTACTGTCAAGCTTAGAGGAGGCCATATAAATAACCAAGGTATCCCACTTATCAGTCTCTTCTCCAAGAGACTTTAGCGACTGTAAATGTTTTGACAAATTGTCAATCAATTGACGTAACCCTTTGTCGCTCTCTCTCAACAAGGGCTCTATGTTAAACAAACCCTTTAAATGCTGATTTATTAACAAACGTTTATTATCATATCGCTCACGCAGGAGCGACCAAGCAATTGAATAATTTTCGGCTGAGACTGAAACAGAATTAATCACAATACTAGCATCGCCTTCAAGAGAAGCCTTGAGATAATGAAACTTGCATATATCCTCAATGCTTTCATTATTATGGATTAAAGACAAGTATAGATCCCGAAATTCTAACCATTTATCCGTCTTACCATCAAAGGGAGGAAGTCTCAACTGCGGGAGCTTAACATTCTTCACCCCTACGCGCTGGCGACTGCTTTGGCTAAAGAATTCGTCCCCTTGATGACATTTATCTTTAAAGGCGGCTATGAATTCCTGGGCTTGAGCAATTGCACTATAGAACTCGTTTTCAGTAGTCTCTCTTGCGTCTAATTCACATTGAGAATCATCTTGCAATTCAATCTTAGTTTGAATCTCATCGAAAACATTGAATGCCTCTTGAATTTTAGAAAGCCTAAGAGAACATTCACTAATTAAAACTTGAGTTGGATTCTTTTCCTCCAACAGAGACGTGAGGAATTTTTTGAACAGAGTTAAACATCTCCGAACTGTTCCTCGCTGACGTTTCAGTTCTTCCATAATGAAGATGCGAGATAGTAAATTATACTTGCCTAAGCATTAAAGCAAATTTACTTACTTCAGTAATAATCCCGCAGATCCCGATAGATAGGTACTTACGTTAAATTGTTAGTGGGTATCAGCAATCACTAAATTCTAGCTCTCACCGACTTAAACTCACAACATTTGTAGGTTTTCTCCATGGGATATTTCGTCGTATTACTGCAAATACCGACTAAGTAAAAAAAAGTGATTTTGAGATAATGCGATTTTAATGTTTGGAGGTATATCTTTACATAAAAAAATTAAGATATGTACAATCTATATTTAGAATTTTATAGCCTATATTGTCTAGTTTACTATCTAATCGTGAAAATTATTCAGTCGGTATTTGATTGACAATAAAAATGCGATTTTAATAAAACAGTCGCAAACTTAGTTGCTTTTTCCTGTAGAAATATATTTTTGTTTATTTCTCTTATCAATACATCTAGAACAACATATTCATTTGATTAAGCTTTGGTTGGCATGTACAGTCAAGTGCAAAAATAAGTATCGAAAGAATCCGTTCATAAATATGTTACGACGTTCTTATTACACAGAATTAGAGTGCACTGGGACATATTTTTGAACGTTTTTGTATACCCCTTATTTTGTCTTCGACTGTACGTTTCTTATAAATCACAATATGATAAAAAAAAGTCTCAGATTTTTAAGTTATTACAAAATTTACTAAAAATCCACAATGACTTAATCGGTTTTATCTGTAGGAAATCTAGAAGTGTCTTCCTTTAAGTCTTAAATCTTCAAATTATCATCACTAATCACAGTATTTTATTGACAATAAAGCATTTTAGGAAGCCTCCTAACCCTTAATAATACATAGTTTTAGGTTTTGTGGGAAAAACACGAAATAAAAAAAATTAAAAAACAACCGACTTTACCAGTTTTTGTTGATATCTCATAAACGACTGAACTGATTACGTTAAGATTTATAAAACAATATCTCAAAACTATACACCTTTAAATAACAATGAAAAAATGCTAATCGGTTCAGGCGTCTTCGAGTAATCGCATCATATACTTACTACATCTACTACGCTCGCTCAGCAACTCTGCCAACTCGAACTCGAAGGCTAGGCCTCCGAAACTAAATAACACCATAATGTATGACTAAGGATGTTACTTTTCATTTTATAATTACACATAACAGTAATATAAGTAGTATTTGTACACTTGATAACCGGTAGTCATACATTATTGAAAGTTTTGTTAGGAAAAATAAAGCCAAATTCCCTTTGGTCCGTTTTCGTACCTAATTGTGGTTTCGTAGTTACCTACGTAAGAAGAATTATTTTTCACCGTTTCGTAATTGATTACCAAAGCGGAATTTAATTTCTGCATTCGTAATCTGTTTCGTAGTTGACTACGAAACAGGAATTTCTTTTTCTTTTTTCGCAGTCATTTGGCTGCGAATCGAGAATTATGTTTCACTGTTTGGTAATTCATTATCAAAAGAAAATTTATTCCTTTTTAGTAATTGAATTTCGTAGTTACCTTGGATAATATATGTTCTTGCAGGTAGTAACTGAGTTGTCTACAAAATGAAATTTGTTGGAGTTTCGTAATTAATTAATTCAGTTTTGCAATTAATGAAACCATTAACGCTAAATAAATTCTAAATGAAATAATTGAAATCGGAACTTTCATAGCTTTTTGTATTTCCACAAAATGGAATACAATGAATTCAATATAGTTTGTACCAAATAATTAAAACGTAGTGATGCCTTTTTTCTTTTGTTGGTACATATGTACTAGGACTTTCAATACCGGTATTTTTAGATTACCAATACAGCGATCCCGGTATTGAAAGTCCTAATATGTACCTACCCAATAAAATAAAAGTTGTCTTATGAAAAAAAACATGACAAATTATGACATAGCATCCACCAAAAGATTAACAATATACAAGGTGGCCAAAAAACCTCTCTGGCAACGGGAATAGGTACACTTATTTTATGGCCACAGTTTATACAAGCAATCCATTTTATTCTGTTTAAAATCCTCTATTGGATGCCGACTACTCACGATCGATCTTTAAGGCATGCTCTGAAGGCGGCCTATGTCCAGTAGCAGTGGAAATCTATCGACTAAAAAATATTATGGAAAATGGCTAAGAAGCGAACAAAAATCTCAAAACAGTATCAGGCAGTTTATAAAAATTAACTAGTGCAGTAAATTCTTTTTTCGTAATCAATTATGAAGTAAGAAAATTAAATATGTTTTGGTAATTAACTACGAAAGAAGAATTAGTAAGCAATTACGAAAACGGAAAATAAATTCCGCTTTGGTAATCAATTACGAAACGGCGAAAAATAATTCCTCTTACGTAGCTAACTACGAAAACGGACCAAAGGCAGTTTCCTTGTTCCCCGTGGCGAGCCTAACAAGTTTTCTACTCCTTGCACTCATTGTTATTATACACTAGCGCTAAAATAGTCTTTTACACGATTTTTTTAACAAACATTACGAGAAACAACAACCTGTGACATCGGCGCGTGAGTCGCAACTGAGTGAAGTTACTACGGCGTGAAGCTCGTACGCGCACATAATTGGTTTCTCCTGTAGAGATTTACATATCAATATTGAAATAGAACTACAAGCAAATGCAACTAAGTCGCTTTTAAATTTTTTGGCAGTATGATATTGGCGTTGTTTGGAAACAATTATCTACTGGAAAAACATGCTAAAGGCATGTAATGTGTTCAACCTGTCGTAAAATAAATAATTTAATAGAATCATTTTCATGCTAAAATCAAATAAGTATATATAATATTTTTTGGTAAAACTTAAAATGAGAATGTATAAATGCAAATAAACACTATGTACCATTAACAGTTTTTACTTGGCGGAGAAAGCATAAAGTTTTGTATTAAGTTATGTATATCAGATTTTGGCACTGAATATTTCAGTAAAATGACGTTTAAGTAACTTTATCTAAAATCTATCTTTGGAACGGAGAGTCGTATCAAAACATGGGTTTTACTAGATTGTAGCCCTTGAAATTCTTATTCCAAAGGCGTAAAAAACACGATTTTGTGTAAAAGTCACTTAGTCGGTATTTGCATTAATGGGACGATTTCTTCTATGGGAACCGTACTTTTATGCGAACTCTTCACAATGTGTGCGAATTCAATGACTAGGGGTCACCATCTTGTTATAGCTTGATTATTTAATAAAATAGAATACATTTACAACAGTTTATATTATAATTTTCTAATGAAAAAATTAGAGTCACCCGCAGACCACGAACCCTGTAAAGTGTTCGAAACGTCGGAATGAAGTTAGAGTTAATTAATATACGCGAGTTTATCCGTTTTCATAGTTTTATTTCATGAATAATCCTCGTGGTAACTTAAGGAAATATTATGTTCATATTATATTAACGTATAATAATATTAACTATTGTTATAGCTTGATTATTTAATAAAATAGAATACATTTCCAACAGTTTATATTATAATTTTCTAATGAAAAAATTAGACACATAAATAAGTCAATCAAATATCGGAAAACAAATTCAATTGTCAAATTTAAAACTAGATATATTATTTCAAACACATCTTCGACAACGCAGAGGTTGCGCCCAAGGAGGCGCTAACAACTATGTTTATAATAGTATATAACTAATTCCATAGTCTATTAAAATATTTTGTTTTGCTATTGTGCACTTGTGTTGTAGGTTAATGTTAAAATATTGTAATTTACATAATATACTCGTATGTGTGCTAATATAAGATAACGATTACATAAAAAAGCACGTCTGTTTATATAGATCCTATGGGAAAGTTTATTCCGAAAGACCATCTTAACACATTCTTCACAGTTGGGATGACGAATTCAGGACCCCGTTATCATCGTCTAGTTAAGTACAGTCAAGGGCATAAATATGGATACACATTTTTATCTTATGCCGTTAATAAAGGTGCAAAAGAGTATACATATTTTTGCCCTTGACTGTACAATTTTTTCACTACACACAAACAGAAATTTGAGGCTGTAAAGGCACTGGTCTCACCGCGAGTTACTAAGCTATGAACTATAGCTATAAACACGAACAAAAGATACACACTCCCGTGTAAAAAAGAGACACGGGGAAACTCGCCCGGCGGTGATAGCTGATAGCTGAGCGAGTATCGCTGTCTCTTTTATTTACACGGGAGTGCGTTTCTTTTGTTAGTGTTTATAACCGATAGTTCATAGCTTAATAGCTCGCGATGAGACCAATGTCTAACAAATTGTTAACATGTATATCCCACTGTAGCACATAGGTACAATTACATCGTAAATTTGCCATTAGTCCTTTAATAAAGTTTTTTAAATTATTAAAGCTGCTTTTTCCTGCCTCTTAAAAACCTACCCTCATCGAAAAGCGGTCAAGCGTATGTCATCAATTTCCGAGAATATATCGCAGAGGCGTTTTGTTTGATTTATTTGTCTGTTTTCGCGACGATGAAAATATTGCTGCCGTTGTCTGGGATTTGGCAGTTATGGGATTCAATCCAGACCTGTTTTTTCTTAAATTTTGTTTATTATGGCACTAATGCCCGCTTTCCACTGAGAGCGGAGCTGACTCGTTAATGGTTCCGTTTCACGTTCATCGCTCGCTAAGGGCTAGTATTCAGTTGACGGCTGCGAATCACAGCAGCAGTGAAAGTTAAATGGACCCATTAATGACTCCGCTCAGCTCGCAGTGGAAAGCGAGCATTAGGCATAAAACAAATAAGGCCTAACTGAGACTGTTTTAGCGATATAGCAGGGGTAACAATTCAGGCAACAAGAGTTTATTGCTTATCATTTGATTTTAGGTTAATACAGCTCTTTCGCTCCCTTCTCACCTCATTCGTTATATGTTAGGTATGCAGTGTGTCCCCATCGTGTGGGACTTTATGAAAACGGGCAATAATAACATGACATTTCAAACACAATTACCTTTAATTTGATTTCCTTCTAACATTCAATAATATAAAAGCGTGTGCTTCTTTGTTGGCAAACTTTCCGAGTGGCATCTGTCATTGTTAAGTGATTATTACTTCTCATTCAACTTTTATTAGAAACAACTTTTTTTAGACTTACAGATTTCTAAATTTGAGTTTTAAATCGTATAAGTTTTATACTAACGACGGGGTCAAACATCTACATCTCATTGCTTGGTTTCGACAGAAGCCTGTATATTGATACCACACTGTACATTAATGATACATAAACTAGGTTTTATGTGCAATGGGTAGGTACAGTGCTGCACATAAAGGTTTCTCGTTTGGACAAATGTACAAGGTCATATCCGGATCCAATCTCTTTGCCAGATGTTATAAGATCATATAAGTCTACGAGTACATACCGTACGTCACGCAAAAAGTCGCACCATAACAAGGCGTAAGGAAGGAGCATAGATGAGAGGGAAGGACTTATAGAAACTGGAATAGGCTTTTATTAACACACCGCCGATTTTTCCAGTACATTTAAGATGCGTATTTTTGTCCCTCTAATAATTATAATATTGTTAGTTATGTTTACACATACACAGTGCTTGCTAAAAAGGGAAAAAAATACCTCGTATCCCTAAGCCTATTATAAGAAGCAAAAAACATTTATATTGTTTTTTTGTGAGTTTGAGTGTATTTTTACGATGTAAATATTATGTTTTAGGGTCATAATTATTTTCGTTGTCTTGTTTCATACCACTTTGTCACGCTTTTAGTTGCTGCTTCGACTCAGTAAATAAAAAAAAATATTTTTCACGCTAGATTTGAATCCATACATCAAATTGAAAACAAAACATAATTTCATGCAAAAATCACCGCTGCGTCACGTTTTTTGGGGACACAAAATAAGACAACGAAGAGAATGTTGATCCTTTACTACAATTTATGTACATAGATTGAAGGAATTTATTGCATACCATATTACAATAATTAATAACATGATCTTAAAAATAAACTTAATTAACTTCAAAAAATTATATAGGTCCATAGAAAAAACATTACAAATTACAAATTTTAAAATTTTCCATATTTTTTCGTAAATTTAGAACTCCCGTCCATTTTCTCAACGGACTGTTAAAACAGTGTGCCTCTTTAAAGCATGAGTTTGTAGTTTTTGAAAGGGTCGGCAAAGCCCATACAATTCCCTGGGGTTCGCATAAACTACGGTAACTCCTTACCATCAGGTGGGCCGTAAGTACGCTTATTTGTCACCATGGAAAGACGTAAGTCTAGGCAGACTATGTTTCCGGTACGATCTAGCGTGGGAAGGCCCCGCACAAGATGGAGCGACGACCTGGTAAATGGGGTACCGACTGGATGCGGGCAGCTCACGACCGATCTTTGTGGCACTCTGGGGGATACCTATGTCCAGCGGTGGCATCATTGAGCTGATGATGTTGATGATGTTTTCGGTAGAACAGCAGTGTTATTCACTAATGAAACCGCCTTGCTATCAGCGCTGTGTCAGCGCTGCGGCAGCGTCGAGCCTAAAAATGGTATTCACTAATGCACTTTAAACAACACTAGCGCTCGGCGACGAATCCGGCGTGAGCTGGAACTACACTGCGTCGAGAGTTACCGCCTACAGTTCGACGACGAGCTGTTCTACGTTAGTGAATACCGTTTTTCGCAGCGCTGCGCGCTACGTCGAAGTGAAGGCTGTCTCGTCGTCGAGCTCGTTGATGAACGCAGCGTCGAATGTGTGAATAAGAGAATAGCATAGCTGCAGAGGTTTAAAATAAAATATCTCTTCTAGATGTTTCACACACGAGGTTCCGCGGCTCATTTCCTGGGCGCCTTCATTACGCCTTTATTGACTCCTCACAAAGGATATGCGATTAAACTGACTTTCAGCACAGCTTACGGAAAATTACTTTTAAGCGATTCCATGCGGTTAAGATATTAAAAGAATAAAATCTACTCTAAACTAAAATCTGAAGCTATGAATGTTTCTTTTTATTTTTTTATTTTATTTGGAGATCCAACAGCTGTTTAGACATACTCGTACTTAGAGTAAAAACAAGTAGCCAATTACAGGAACTCACAGATAGAGCCATTCTATGCTTATCTAAGAGGTATGGTACGCACTAATACAACATAACATAATAATACAACATAATATATGTTATGATTACATTTTTGGTCCAAAAGTACCTACATTCATAATATTTTAACGACAAGCGGGTCTTAATCGCGTAAACATACGTTTAATTTTATCCTGACGTTACTTCCGTGGTCGCAGACAGTCTGTTGTTTGTAGTTAAAATATGAGTAATAATTGTGAAAGTATAAATCAATATATGCGAGCATTTTTGGACCAAGTGAAAGAGAAAATGAATGTAGTGTCGTATCAGGAGCTCAAAACATTAGCAGGACAACGAACGGAATAGCGTTTACTCCACCGACAAGAGCCAGGCTCTTAAGAGTGGGCATCAACCTAGGAAAAAACGTGAATTCACCCACGGGCCCCGCTCCTGTTCTCTGTGTGCGTGACGGCGCGCCTACTGTCCTCCCGCTCGCACACTCGCATAGTATATGCCGGAGCAACTACATGAAACGTGGCAATATTTTTAAAGATTGAATTGTCTAGTACTATTTATAATTATGTGCAATCATAAAGGCGGGGTCACACCCGATGCGTGCACGTGCGCGTTGCGTGGCCGCCACCAGTTGCCACCCACCTCCCCCCGCTGCCACGCGTCGCCACTCAACGCCACCCGTCGCCGGCCGCCACCCGTCGCCACCCTCCTCCCCCCGCTGCCACCCGTCACCAACCGTCGCTGTCGCCACCCACCGCCACCCGTCGCCACCCGCTTCCCCCCGCTGCCGCCCGCCAACCGTCGCCGCCCGCCTCCAACTTTTGTCGACTGTACCTATGGAGGCGCGCTCAGTTTGGGTTTATTACTACATTTCAAGTGATAACTGATATACATACAGTCTGTTACCATCAAGCGGGCTTTTATTTGAGTTCAATTTCTTTAGTTAAATTTTTTAATTAAATAGTGTTCAGGACATTGTCAAGAATCTTCATCTAGGTATCATCATCATTTAAATATTTAGCAAACGGGTTATTCACGTAATTTATTTACGTCGATAATTGCCGAACATGTGTGAGTAACCCGTTTGCTAAAATATTTAAATATGTTAGAGTCTCACGTTAGTTACTATTCTAAAATCTTCATCTCGTTACTCAGTGACAATAAAAGCCTCCATGATGGTACTAGTTGCTGTATGTAAGTATTTTATGTATTTAGTTAGCTAATCCTCTAGGCTTGTCGCGAACTTCGAGAAACGAAAATTTCGGCCATCTCTCTCTTGCAACTTATTTTCAATCGTATTTCAGTATACATAATTATACGTACCGTATAGTGTTTAGAGTTCAAATACCGGCGAGGGAATTATTTGTGTATTTATTTATCACGCCTTCCCCCGGCCAGATGGTCACTGACAAGCCCCGAACCTCGGTCAGGACTGACCATGTACCCGGTTGTCACCGACAAAATTCCGTTTGACCTTCTGACGCCCTTGGTCATCGAGCGCGCGCTCCTGACCGATGTCGCCTGTCGCTGACCACGCGAAGCCAGTGCGCTCGGGACATCGTCGCGCGCGCACGTTTGTGAACTCTGACCTTAGAAGTATTAGCGTAAATCGTAACGGAAGCAAAGAGATGCGAACGCGATTTTATCGTGGAATTATTAGATTTATATAAAAGCTTACCCTGTTTGTGGGATTTACCGTCACCGATATACGATACTTTGAATTTATTTCTAAACAAATTAAGAGGATCGTCTTAGTCTAACATATCGACGAGATTTAAATGGCTTAAAACCAGTCTTTGCTTGAGCCATCGCTTCATCCATATCCTCCTGTTTTTCTCTTTTTTATAGGCAGTGCTCAAAAGTAATAATGCTACTGAAATTTTAAGAGACACGGAGCCATTGCACGTACAGTCGGTCCACAAGTTCCGAACACACTGATGTCGGAGCGTGGTCATCGACCGTGTAGCCAGACAACTCGGACGGCCACCACTGACCAAGGTCGAGCGGTCGGGGGCTTGTCAGTGACCGTCTGGCCCGGGCTTTACTCAGTGACAATAAAAGCCTCCATGATGGTACTAGTTGCTGTATTTAAGTATTATATGTATTTAGTTAGCTAATCCTCTAGGCTTATCGCGAACTTCGAAAAACGAAAATTTCGGCCATCTCTCTCTTGCAACTTATTTTCGATATGCAACTTATTTTCAATCTTATTTCAGTATACATAAGGATACATATCGTATAGTGTTGTAGAGTTGAAATACCGACGAGGGAATTATTTGTGTATTAATTTGCTGCAATAAATATTATCTATAGGGGAGACCAGGTATGAACGTAACAATTTTCAGTTTATGATTTTTTATATTTTTTTGGTAGCAGTTGTCAATCTTTGCATCTTTATGTGCAATAGACACATATTTCATGTATCTTTTGGTACCAACATAAACTTCATACATCGAATAGTTTTACAAAAAAATGGCTCGCAGTGAAGGATGGAATTTGTTGCAATTATCCCTACCCCCAGGGCTGGTTGTAACAGAGCATAGGGATAATAGAAACAAAGTAAATAACTATAAAATAATCAATAAAATTATGTGTAGTAGGTATTTTTAAGTAATCAACAGTCTTACAATATCACTATCTCAAAGACGAACATTAACAATGAATGAATGTAATTAACATTAGGTATTATATGAGACGAAATTAATTTATACCTATAGGATATATGAGTGACGTGAGAGCAATCAACTTTCTGTCGTATTCTAAATGACATATTTTAATAAATGCCCGGTCGCCGGTCACATACTGTAAACATCAAATCATTGGGCAAAGGCCACTGAAAATGTTTGGTTATATTATTGAACTTACTAAAACTATAGTACGGTAGGTAACTCATATTACCGGTTTTTATAAATGCCCGGACGCCGGTAACAGATTGTATACCGGATGGAAATTATTTTTGGGTCAGTGACGGCAACTACCAGATTCAGAGGAGCTACGCAAAATAGTTTAAAAAGACTTTCCCTCGATTTTAAATTAATAAAGATTGGCGTTTACAGATTTGGAAACAGCATACAGGGTGGGAGAAAATGGTCATTTTTGACCCCAATCTATCCTGTTTCTGTTCAGCAGAGTTGGGCGTAATCAATTCATTTTAGAATTAATTACAGGGTTACATTCGAGTAATGAATTACTACTATAATCAAAATTACTGTAATGCTCAGCATTAAATGCTGTACTACGGTTACGCCTGTAATCCATTCCTTTGGGATCGGTATTGTAATCCGTTACTATAATATTGAATCCAACGTAATCAAGTACTTTAGTAATCTGCATTACTTAGAACAGTTAAAACGTAATTTTGTTACTGTTACTCGAAGAAAATTGTTTTTGATTTATGTCTTCTAGTTGACATCTGACATCCTAGAACTTTCATGATAGTTAAAAACGTATTCTGAAAATGTAGTATATATTTAAGATCCAAGATGGCGGAACATTTTTCATCATTATACTCGTTTCTGACTAATTTACATCCGTGGTATTCGATTTTCGGGTCCATTCTAAGATCCAAGATGGCGGCAACGTTTTTTTAGCAATTTTCATCATTATACTCGGTTCCGACTAATTCGCATAAGTGGAATCCGAATTTCGTGTCCATTTTAAGATCCAAGATGGCGGCAACTTTTTTTTCAATTTTCATCATTGTACTCGTTTCCAAATAATTCGCATACGTGGAACCCGATTTTCGGGTTCATTCTAAGATCCAAGATGGCGGCAACGTTTTTTTAGCTATTTTCATCATTATACTCGGTTCCGACTAATTCGCATAAGTGGAATCCGAATTTCGTGTCTACTTTAAGATCCAAGATGGCGGCAACTTTTTTTGCAATTTTAATCATTATACTCGTTTCTGACTACTTCGCATACTTGGAAACCGATTTTTGGGTCCATTCTAAGATCGAAGATGGCGGTACAGTGTTTTTCTTTCTTTTGTAATTTTTGTCATTGTAGTCGTTTTTTAGACTAATTTACATAAGTACCCGAATTTAGGATCAATTCAAGATCCTAGATTTCCTACGTATGTGTACCTACCTACCTAGTGGAAATGAGATATTCGGATTCCACGTGCGTGAATAAGTCAAAAACGAGTATAAAAAATGACGAAAATTGCAAAAAATTGTGTCGTCATCTTGGATCTTCAAATGGACTCTAAATTCGGGTTCCACGTATGTGAATTAGTCGAAAACGAGTATAATGATGAAAATTGCGTAGGTACAAAATTCAATAACATGCAAAAAAAGACGCCGCCATCTTGGATCTTACAATGGACCCTAAATTCGGGTCTCACGTATGTAAATTAGTCAAAAATGAGTAATATGATAAAAATGAAAAAAAATGAAAAAACTTGTGCCGCCATCTTGGATCTTAAAATGGACCCTAAATTCGGGTTTCACGTATGTGTATTAGTCAAAAACGAGTATAATGATGAAAATTGCGTAGGTACAAAATTCAATAACATGCAAAAAGAGACGCCGCCATCTTGGATCTTACAATGGACCCTAAATTCGGGTCTCACGTATGTAAATTAGTCAAAAACGAGTACAATGACAAAAATGAAAATTAAAAAGAAAAAACTTGTGCCGCCATCTTGGATCTTAAAATGGACCCTAAATTCGGATTCCACGTATGTGAATTAGTCGAAATCGAGTATAATGACGAAAATTCCAAAAAAATTACCAGCATCTTGGATCTTAAAGTGGACCCTATATTCGGGTTCCACGTATGTGTATTAGTCGAAAACGAGTACAATGACAAAAAAAAGAAAAAATTGTGCCGCCATCTTGAATCTTAAAATGGACCCTAAATTCGGATTCTACGTATGTGAATTAGTCGAAATCGAGTATAATGTCCTAATGCGTCTAGCTAGACGCATAGTTAATAGGAGAGGCCTACGTCCAGCAGTGGACTACCATAAGCTGATGATGATGATGATGATGATGAGTATAATGACGAAAATTCCAAAGTATTATATGCTATAGATTATATTATTACATTTATTACTGACTCCTTCATACGTCATGGTAATATTCCGCTTCACGACATTACATTACAAGTAATATGATACCCATAAGTACCTACATTACAAAGTAAAATCAAGTGATATTTTAATCGGGAATTGATTACGAAATGCCCAACTCTGCTGTTCAGGATCAAAAACTCGTATGTGACCAAAAATATTTTTCATACAATTTGTATGGGAAATTTAATTCATGATTTGCGGCTTTTCTAGCCAAAAATTTTTTTTTGGTCTCATACATGCTTTTGATCCTGAACAGAAACAGGATCGATTGGCATCAAAAAAAAAGTTTGTCACTAATGACCATTTTCACGCACCCTGTATGTTTTTTCCAAAATCTTTAAACGCCAATCTTCATTAAGTTAAAATAAAGGGAAGGTCTTCGAAGACCATTTTCGCGTAGCTACTCTGGATCTCGTAGCTGCCCTCACTGACCCAAAAAGAATTTCCACCCTGTATTCCACATGCTAAACATTTTTTGGTTACAAGCATGCCAATTTTTCAGACAAGGAAATCTGTTATTTTTGAAGTAGACGCGAATGGTCGAGCTTCCTCGTTTTCGATTGAAAATTTGAGTCTCGCGACTTACATACGAAATACCTATTATTTGTATACAAACCTACGCGATCCAAAAAATTCATCGGCTATTTTTGCTTATACTGCATGTATGTCCCTCGTTTCCACTATAAAATCTGATAAGATAATGTTTTTCATTAATGATGAATGAAAAACTTGTTGAATGAAGTTTTATTTATTAGTCATATTACCCAATGGTTCAAAACTTCGGTTTAAATGTGAAACAGACCTTCAAAGAGTTAATTAAATTCATTTTACCGTCATGAGCTCGTCGAGCATAGTCCTCTCGTCTCAACGGAGTGATCGCGACTGGCCGCGCCCACGGATGGAAATAGAAGATATGGCAAATCGCGCGAAATGCGCGACGGGAGAGAACACAGCGCGCGAAATAAAAAGGGTCTATACGCCAAATGCTTCTTACCTCTCTATCTCTTAAACATGACAACCTATAAAAAAAGTTACGCCTATCAGCCCTCGGCATTAGTTTAAGCTACAAAATACTAAATTATTACTATTATAGCATGCAAAGTAACGTCAGGAAATAAAATCTCCCCGAAAATTAGACATGTTTTCGTGGTCGATTTCTATCGAGCGAACTTCAATCCTTTGCGGATTTGTTCCCTATCAGCCCTTGCAAATATGATGTAGTTTCTGTATGTATGATATTGTGGCATATTTTCATGTTTAAGACATCTTAAAATGCAATCTCCGTGCTGCAATTTGGGTGTATGCGCCCTCTTAAGTAGTAGAAGAAAAATAAGCACCTACATTATTACAGAAAAGAAAGAAAATAGTTATTAGTACAGGTCATCACTTCATCAGTTTAAACACTTTTAATATTACATGTCAATAATTTAAGTATTTTACTAGAATATCTATTTCATGTGAAGAGCTTGAATATTGGAGCACATTACTCCATTCCTGATAGCCAATAGATTATGATGAATATTCCTAAATGGAAACTGTCCGTATATTTATCATCATCATTTCATCGGAAGTCGTCCACTGCTGGAAATAAGCCTGTCTCAATTATTGCCACAATGACCAGTCCTACGCCACCCGTATCCAGCAGCATACCCCTGCGACTTTAGACTTTTTTGTTACACAAAACGTGATACGTCGAAATTCATTGATGTCGTAGAGTGGGGGATAGAATGAGCGTTCGCTCATTTGGTCTAAATCCACCTTTAGGAGATACTTACATTCTAAATATTTACAGTACTATGATCTGCCACCGCTTTATTAACGCGGACTTTATAAGACAGTATAATAAAGGGAAACCCCTACCCCTGTCATAACTTATCAAGCACAATAAACCCATTACACCTCTCATATCATAACATTTTGTCAAATTATTTCCAGTGACGACAAACTTACAGATGCCGTTGATGTGATTCAGGGTTCAATAAATCCCATACAGAAAGAACAGTGTCTTATTTGGCTGACAGTATGGAGTACGAGTACTGTTTTCTAATTCACGTTCATGAATTTAGTTAGAAAATTGTGTTTTTGAAACTTTTTACACATATTAGTAGTAATCCCACAATGTCGTAACAGATGTGCTTACAATAGAAAAAAACCGGCCAAGTGCGAGTCAGACTCGCGCGCGAAGGGTTCCGTACCATTATCGATTTATCATAAAAAAAGTTTTTAAAAACAAGTTTTTATAATAAATATTTTTCTGATCAGCTAAACTCAACCCTTTGGTAGTTCGTTCTGATTCCTCAGTCTATCCATTTCCATTAACACTTCATTGTTATTGCAAGGTCTCTTCTCGGTTAAAGAGCGAAAGGGCTAAACAATACTAAGCAGCTTATTAAGTTAGGTGACGTTTATGAATAAGGGGGTAAGTCTGCATTAAAGTCCGCTACTTTTTGGACGCCCACTGGCACCGCAGGTTCAGCGCCAAAGTCCCATAGGTATATAAGTCTTGGTCCATAGAGCACATTTTGTTGACGTGGCGTCTGAGTGACAGGTTTTGTATTTGAAGTTGCCTGATATGGTGGTTCTTATATTTAAACTATGAAAATCACTTCATTGTATTAATTTGACATCAAAAAACCATTTTCTTCTCTTTCGAGGCTTGGGAGGCTTGGACGGCTCTCAACCCGGGGGTGCCTGAACCTGAAAAGCTGGATTCTCAACGTTTGTGGGATAGCGTTGGGGTGAAGCGAATATTCGGTGGATCTGGCAACGCTCAGAGCAGTGTCGGGACCGGAGGCAGGTGCGTGGCTTCAGGCCCTACCGTCTCCTCATGTGGGAACCCTCCTTGACGACAACTCTTTGCGAATAGCAGTGGCTCTCCGCCTCGGCTGCGATGTATGTGAACCTCACGCATGCATCTGCGGCACCATGGTGGAGAGCAACGGACACCATGCGTTAAGTTGCTGTCGGAGTTTAGGGAGGTTTCGACGTCACCACGCGCTAAAAGATATAGTTCGGAGGGCACTGGTTTCGGCGAATGTACCGTGTGTACTGGAGCCACCTGGTCTCTGCCGTACGGATGGAAAAAGACCAGATGGTCTCACTCTGGTACCCTGGCACAGAGGTGGCCTATTGTGGGATGCAACTTGCGTTACCACGTTTGCTCCCTCACATTTGGGGGGTGGCACTATGCGGGTGGCAGGGGCAGTGGCTGAGTTGGCAGCGGTGCGTAAGACGGGAAAATACTCGGTGCTTACCAAATATTTGTTTGTCCCATTAGCGGTTGAAACTACAGGTTGTTGGTGTTCGGAGGCTCTATCCTTCTTTGGAGAGGTGGGACGCCGCTTGCGGAAGAGGGGTTTGGACCCCCGCTCTGGGTCGTTCCTGGTGCAGAGGCTGGCTATCGCCGTTCAACGTGGCAATGCTGCCAGTGTGATGGGCACCTTTGCACCAGGGGCTACACGGGGTCGGCTTTTTGATTAAAAAGTGTACATGTGTGTTGTTAGTTTGTAAGTTAAATTTTTAGGTATTACTGCTTTTGTCATTTGAAAATTGTAAAATTGATTATTAAAAAAAATTGTTTTAATATTTGATTCATTTCAGATTATTAAACCCTGTAAAGCATTCTCGGTACGGCACTCGTATGAGCCAGTCGTGTGCAGTTCCGCATTTTCTTATCTAAATCGCAGTGCGGAAATATTAATTCATAGCGCGCCGGCGACCGGTTTTAGGTATTACCGGCCGGCCGGCTTGTTGTTTATGATGGGAGATAATGAACCTATAGGTATTGACAACGGAAATACAAGTATAACCGATTTTTTACCGAGATCGCGTAGCAATTCTTTAGAAGAGGAAGAGATGTCAGGAGCAGAACAATACCAACCTAACGAGTTAAATGAGCAGGAGGTAAACCATCAACACATGGACGCAGAAGATATATCCAGACCAGCAAAGAGGTGTTTTGATGAGAACCAATGGGTGATAGTTGGAGATAAAAAGGAAAAAAAACCAAAAGCGGGGACCGGACATTTGGAAGTATTCATTTCATCGGCAGAAAAACTGCCAAAGCAGTTTGCCTTAGCAAAATTATTCAAAGAATACAAAATTTGTGACATTCAAAAGGTGAAGTATTTGAACCCGTATAAAATTCGTTTAGAGATGTCCATTGAAGTAAATGTAGACAAAATAGAAAATTGCGCTTTTTTCAAGGAGAAAGGTTGGCGTATTCAAATGCCGATGGAGAACTCGCAGTCCTATGGAGTTATACGCGATGTAGACATGGATCTGACAGATGACGAAGTCTGCAAAACAATACAGTGCGAGAAACCAGCTGAACTATTGTCAGTTTTCAGACTTAAAAAACGAGATGATAGCTGTAAAGAGGGCTGGGCATCAAGTGAAGTTGTGCGCTTATGCTTCAAAGGAACCTTTTTACCGCCATATGTGTTTGTGGATGGTTTGCGACTTAAAGTGGACCCATACGTATTTCCAGTTTCACAATGTTCCCGGTGTTGGAAATTAGGTCACGCAAAAAAAAGATGTCCTAGTAATAAAATCATATGCCCAAAATGCGGAAACCATCATGCAAATTGCGAGACGACGGAGTATAAGTGTATTAATTGTGGTGGTCGACATATATCGCTCTCAAAGTCATGTCCAGCATACATAAAAGAAAAAAGACTGCGAGAACTTATGGCAGAGTATAACTGTACATATAGAAAAGCTTTAACTTTATATGTAACGCCAGAGTCTCCTGTACAGAAAAATCGAATTGAGTATGCAATGAAGTATGATTCTTTCCCGGTTTTAAAGTCGACGGAACCTGTTCAGACTGATCAACCCTCTCAACATATTCAAGAAAAAGGGATCCAAAAATCATATGCTAAAATAGTGGAGACAAAAGCGATAATACACCGACCAACCTCACAGCAACCAATAAAAATTAAAAAACGATTAACACCCAGAGAAGATGACGGCTTGGACTCCGACATAAATGACGTATGTATGGATAACGGTCCAGAAAAAAAATCTGAAGACGAAGACAACCAACACAAAAATAAGGAAAAAGTGGACTTCGAAGAACTGCTGAACCGACTGAAAGAAATCATATTTCTGAAGGGGGACACTATACAGGTGAAGGTACATAAAATTTTAAAATGTTGTATTCAGTGGGGTATCTTAATATGTGTAGAAAAAGTAGCTAGCTGGCCGATCTTAAAAAGTATTATGGATTATTTTTTAACTGAATATGTCAAGTAAAGTTAAACACAATTTTAAACTTAAAGTACTGCAGTGGAACGCTCAAAGTCTCAGACCTAAGTTGCTGGCTTTCGAGAACATGTTAGTTCAAAAAAGAGTCCACGTTGCCGCCCTATGTGAGACTTGGTTGGAACCTGGTAGCCACCTAACATTAAAAAATTATCATATTTATCGCAAAGATCGTATAGATTCGTACGGAGGAATCGCGTTGTTTGTGCACAGGTCTGTTAAATCGCAATTACATAATATAAACTGCAGCAATGCGGGGATAGAACTCCTTAGCATACAAATTTTTAACTGTAATCAAATAGAATTTATTACGGTCGTGTATTGTCCACAATCGGTACGTACTAATAGAGGCGACTGGGACAATGTTTTTTCCTTAGTGAGCAAAAAAGCGCTGATACTTGGGGATCTCAATGGGCATCACAGCAACTGGTCATGTAAAACCGACACTCGCGGGTCACAAATCCATGATGCAATAACGGATAACATGTTTGTATCACTAAATGACGGTCGACCCACTCGAATTAAATATGTAAATAACCAGTTGCAACAATCGTCTCCGGATGTGTCTATAGTTTCGTCAGATATAGCGTTAGATTTTTCTTGGCAAGCGTTAAATGAAACATTAGGCAGTGATCACGTCATGATATTGATAACGGCTAATTTAGAATTAAATAATAGTAATAATAATATACATTTCAGACGAAATTTTAAAAAAGCTAACTGGGAGTCATATAAAACACTTCTAGAAGAATTATTTAGTACATTTTATTTTAAAGATAATCTGCAAGACTCATACGATTGTTTTATAAAGTGTATTAATAAGTCAGCGGATATAAATATTCCTTATATCAAGCCATGTTTCAATCCCAGTAGCAAGTTTTTACCTAAACCATATTGGAACCCGTCGTTATCGAGATCTGTAGCCGAGCGCCGGTTAGCACTGTCCGCGTTTAGACCAGGGACCGGACCCGCTTACCCTAACCCGTTTAAAACCCCGGGGTATTTTAAGGCTGGGTTCCAAAAACCCCTTCATTTCGGTAACCTTATTATTCGCTTACCGGTTAACCGATATTAACCGCTTCATTTGAATTAATTTCGGTTAGCGCTTACCAATATAAAAACCCAGGAACGGGTTACCGCTTCAAGCGCTGATTAAATATCAGCAAGCTGTTATAGCTTTTATACGAACTGAATATGGTCTATTATCGTAGCACCCAACTCCAAACATAAAGGCCCCTCATGCGCGCGCGCTCTTTTCGTTCGAACATATTGAGATTAAGTATTGAGACCACGGCCAATTTAAAATATTATTTTTTCTACTGTTTGGTTGAATAAGTTGAATTCGTATACAGGGAGCCTTAAAGAACACCCTTAATTAGATTTATCGGATTCTCAGATCACCGGACGTTTAAGAATAGTTTTTTTAAACTGCAAAACATTATTTAAAATAAGTTGAAACAATATTCTAGATCTAACTTTATTTTAAGTTTGTACTGCCCGTCACACGGCCTCGGTACCTACTATTTGCAGGGCGGTAGTGCGGCATTTGTCAAAGGCTTTGTAATACGCCGACCAAATAACGCAAATTCAAACAAAAGTGTGCATTATATCCGACGGTGTAGAGCTAATTGAGCTTGCCATAGGACTAGGTCGATTTGTGTAAGAATGTCGTATAGTTCATGTTATAATTGTTCGAATTGTAATAAATGTAATAATATCGAAATTGGGTGTACCTAGTGTAAAAAATAGTATATGTGGTATCATTCTACGCTGACCACCTGACATGGAGTAGTTTCAAGGTTGGAACTCCATTCTAAGATCCAAGATGGCGGCAACTTTTTTTTGCAATTTTCATCATTATACTCATTTCTGACTAATTCGCATACGTGGAATCCCATTTTCGGGTCAATTCTAAGATCCAAGATGGCGGCAACTCTTTTTTGCAATTTTCATCATTATACTCGTTTTTGACTAATTCGCATACGTGATATCCGATTTTCGGGTCCATTCTAAGATCCAAGATGGCGGCAACTTTTTTTGCAAGTTTGATCATTATACTCATTTCTGACTAATTCGCATACGTGAAATCCGATTTTCGGGTTGATACTAAGATCCACTAACTCGCATACGTGGGATCCCATTTTCGGGTCCATTATAAGATCCAAGATGGCGGCAAATTTTTTTAGCAATTTTGATCATTATACTCATTTCTGATCAATTCGCATACGTGAAATCCGATTATCGGGTCGATTCTAAGATCCAAGATGGCGGCCACTCTTTAGCAATTTTCGTCATTATACTCATTTCTGACTAATTCGCATCCGTGGAATCCGATTTTCGGGTCGATTTTAAGATCCAAGATGGTGGCACTATATTTTTCTTTTTTTTGTCATTTTTGTCATTGTACTCGTTTTCGACTAATACACATACGTGAACCCCGAATTCAAGAGTCCATTTTAAAATTCAATATGGGCACAATTTTTTTTGTAATGTTCGTCATTATACCTACACGTTTTTGACTAATTTACATACACGAGACCCGAATTTAGGGTCCATTGTAAGATCCAAGATGGCACCGTTTTTTTAGCATGTTATTGAATTTTGTACCTACGCAATTTTAATCATTATACTCGATTCCGACTAATACACATACGTGGAATCCGACTTTAGGGTCCATTTGAAGATCCAAGATAGCGGCACAATTTTTTGCAATTTTTCGTCATTATACTAGTTTTTGAATAATTCACGCATGTGGAATCCGAATATTCTATTTCCACTGTCTTAGGTAGGTACACATACGTAAAAAATCTGGGATCTTAAATTGACCCTAAATTCGGGTATATAAATTACCGTAAAACGGTCCTACTTTGCTCCTTGGGTGGTAACAATGCTCCAAGTAAAAAAAAGTTATGTTCCGTTCCAGACGAAAATACTTGTTATCTGGGTACATTTTAATGTTTTTGTCGGGTAATACGAGATTTCACCTACCAACTTTGGTAGGATTAACTGTCAAAAGTTTAAACCTCTTGTTAGTAGCTGTCAAAATCGCAACAAGCGTGGATGCAATTGATTTTGTTAATGCTAAAATCCTGTTCCCATATCAAACATCTCTGGATGAAATTTGGTAAGCGTTTTATTGTTTCATCTAACATATCATTGCCTACCTGGAAACTTAGTATTTAAGTGATTGCTTCGATAGTTTCCAAATTATTATTTGTTTTCACGGACGGTCTTACTTTGCACATGGTTTTGGGGATATTATGCTCCAGGAATGAATCCTTTTAAAGAATTATTTGAGTTAATAATTTTTCAGTTATTGTCTTTATCATGCCCAGAAAGTATGCCAGAAGATTTAACGCACGGCATTATAAAGCCTACACTGAAGACGTGTTAGAAGAATGTCTGCGAGCTTTAGAGTCGAAAAAGCTGCAGAATTTAATATTCCAAAAAGGACACTCCACCCATATTTACTAAAGAAGAAGAATTACATTTCTGCGACTGTATTGAAAGAATGAGCCAGTACGGATTTCCACTGTCGGTTTTAATGAATGATGTTTTTTTTCATCAAGGGGTTGACTACCTACCAGATCTCTTTAGATTTAATTGTTACAATTAAAGTAATAACTTGCGATACGTTTATAAACGTTGATTTATATGAAACTTTATGGGTAATTATAAGAATGATTCCAATTTAAGACTGATGCTAATAGAGCTACAAGATATTTGAATTATCTTAATAAAAAAACTGTGAATTTGGGCAAAATTTGTGTTTTTCTGTTACCCCAACTATCATCCTATAGAGTGTTGAGGAATATAGCACGCTATTTAATGCTCCACGCCAGGAATAGGTCCGAATTCAAAGCAATCTTGCCTTGGAGCAAAGTTTCCTGTTTCATACAGATTACTTTGCTCCAAAAACAAAGTTTAAAAAAAATCTAATGTGACAAAACCTGGGACAAATTTCACCACAAAGTGTAGGTAAACAGTACATATTTCCCATAAAACCATTGAAAGTACCTGAACTCCATTTTTATAAAAGATCAGATGCGATTCGTAAAAGTGGAGCCAATTTTGGAGCAAAGTAGGACCGTTTTACGGTAGTCGAAAACGACTACAATGACAATAATTACAAAAAAAATTAAAACACTGTACCGCCATTTTGGATCATAGAATGGACTTGAAAATCAGATTCCACGGAAGCGAATTAATCAGAAACGAGTATAATAATCAAAATTGCAAGAAAGTTGCCGTTATCTTGGATCTTAGAATGGACCCGAAAATCGGGTTTCACGTATGCGAATTAGTCAGAAATGAGTATAATGAAGAAAATTGCTAAAATGGTGGCCGCCATCTTGGATCATAGAATCGACCCGAAAATCGGATTTCACGTATCGATTCTAAGATCCAAGATGGTTGCAACTTATCTTTGCAATTTTCATCATTACACTCGTTTTTGACTAATGCGCATTCGTGGAATCCCATTTTCGGGTCCATTCTAAGATTCAAAATGGCGGCAACTTTTTTAGCAATTTTCATCATTATAGGTACTCATTTCGGACTAATTCGCATACGTAGTATCCCATTTTCGGGTTCATTCTAAGGTCCAAGATGGCGGCAACTTTTTTTTGCAATTTTCATCATTATACTCGTTTTTGATTAATTCGCATACGTGGAATCCCATTTTCGGGTCCATTCTAAGATCCAAGATGGCGTAAACTTATTATTGCAATTTTTATCATTACACTTGTTTTTGTCTAATTCGCATACGTGGAATCCGATTTTCGGGTCCATTCTAAGATCCAAGATAACGGCAACTTTTTTTGCAATTTTGATTATTATACTCGTTTCTGATTGATTCGCATCCGTGGAATCTGATTTTCAGGTCCATTCTATGATCCAAGATGGCGGTACAGTGTTTTTATTTTTTTTGTAAATATTGTCATTGTAGTCGTTTTCGACTAATTTATATACCCGAATTTGGGGTCAATTTAAGATCCTAGATTTTTTACGTATGTGTACATTGTGTACCTATCTAAGACAGTGGAAATAGAATATTCGGATTCCACGTGCGTGAATTAGTCAAAAACTAGTATAATGACGAAAATTGCCAAAAATTGTGTCGCTATCTTGGATCTTCAAATGGACCCTAAATTCAGATTCCACGTATGTGTATTAGTCGGAAACTAGTATAATGATTAAAATTGCGTAGGTACAAAATTCAATAACATGCAAAAAAACGGCGCCATCTTGGATCTTACTATGGACCCTGAATTCGGGTTCCACGTATGTGTATTAGTCGAAAACGAGTACAATGACAAAAAAGAAAACAATTGTGCCGCCATCTTGGATCTTAAAATTAAATTCGGGCTCCACGTATGTGTATTAGTCTAAAACGAGTATAATGATGAAAATTGCAAAAAAAAGTTGCCGCCATCTTGGACCTTAGAATGAACCCGAAAATGGGATACTACGTATGCGAATTAGTCCGAAATGAGTACCTATAATGATGAAAATTGCTAAAAAAGTTGCCGCCATTTTGAATCTTAGAATGGACCCGAAAATGGGATTCCACGAATGCGCATTAGTCAAAAACGAGTGTAATGGATTCCATGTATGCCAATCAGTAGAAACCTTTGAAGCCGTATTTAATTATATATTTGCGACAATAATATTCAACATTCGCACGTCCTAACATTATATGTACCTAATTAAAAAGTAATCTACACCGTGTTCTTTTTGATTTCCGTTAAATTCGTCAGGTTACTTGGTAGGTTGATAGAAGCAACATGGTGCATCAGTTTTTTAAAAAATGGAAAAAAAAAAATTTTTTTTCCAATTTTTCTAATTCCTTTTTTTTTATTTATCTGGGAGGATCATAAAACCGTAGCATTTTCTAAGACCAATTGTTTCTAATCATGACATTTATGTGACATATGTAAAACAATTACTTTAAATCGGCGCACATATAAATTAAAAATTGGTCTTGGAGCCTTTGTCGACTTTTTCGTTATTTTGAGACTAACATTAAAAAGGGTATACAGGGTGGAAAAAGATTTTGGGTCAGTGAGGGCAGCTAACAGATCCGGTGTAGCTACGCGAAAATGGTCTTAGGAGACCTTCCCGTGATTCCCAATTAAAGAAGATTGGTGTTTTCAGATTTTGGAAAAAGTATACAGGGTGCGAGAAAATGGTCATTTTTGACAAACTCTTTTTTTGATGCCAATCGATCCTGTTTCTGTTCAGGATCAAAAGCTTCTATGGGACCAAAAAAAAATTTTCGGCTAGAAAAGCCGCAAATCGAGATTTAAAATTCCCGTACAAATTGTATGAAAATTAAAAATTATTTTTTTCACGCTTCATTTTTTTATGCCAATCGATTCCATTCTTATCCAGTACCAATAGTTTCCTAGAGGTGAACATACGGCAACGTAAAAAGAAAAACAATAATTTAAAAAACTGTCTTCATACATTTACTATGGGAAAAAAATTAAACTTTAATTACATTATCTGTCACGCTAATTAATGTTGCTAATGTTTTCATACAGTATTATTGTCATTTAGCATAGGACAACTAATTGTCGTGACAGATAACGTAATTAAGGTTTCACTTTTTTTCCATAGTAAATGTATGAAAACAGTTTTTTTGAAATTTTGGCATTTTTGTACATTGCCATAAGTTGACCCGTAGGGAACAATTGGTAGGTACTGGATAGGAATGAAATTGATTGGCATAAAAAAATTAACCGTGAATAAAATAATTTTTAATTTTCATACAATTTGTATGAGAATTTTAAATCTCGATTTGTGGCTTTTCTAGCCGAAAAATTTTTTTTGGTCCCATACAAGCTTTTGATCCTGAACAGAAACAGGATCGATTGGCATCAAAAAAAGAGTTTATCAAAAATTACCATTTTCTCGCACGCTGTATGTTTTTTTCAAAATCTGTAAACGCCATTCTTCATCAATTTAAAATCGAGGGAAGGTCTTCTAAGACCATTTTCGCGTAGCAACACGGGATCTGGTAGCTGCCCTCACTGACCCAAAATCTTTTTCCACCCTGTATGTAATATTTTATCAATAATTAAAGCATCAAATATTTAAAAAACTGTAAATAATTGAAATACTTAAAAGTTACTTAATTGATTTACTAATAGGTACATAAAATAACACCATCTATCTACGTACTTACCATAATTCGGCTAAGTAAGAAAAAAATAATAATATGTCCCTTTAAAAACTGAATAAGTACCTTTTGAAACGACCCTGACTGACTGAAGTAAACCTAAAGTAAAACAATACTCATCCAGTCACGACACGATCGCGTGTGGTGGCGCGAAGACGTGCCGGTGCGGTGGCGGAAAGGCGCGGGAGAGGGGTAAGGCTTACCCGAAACCGAAAGGTTACCGGTTAGTACATACAAAACCCTCACCGAAACAGCTGTTGTAAGTGGTAACCCCTTATGACGATTAGGTTAACCCGAATAATACGGGTTATCGTTATTGTTGGGTAACCCATTGAGCGGGTTACCCATATGAATAGGTTATCGTGTGAAGGGGTTATTAATTTGAACCGGTAAGCCAAATGAACGGGTTTTCCGGTCCCTGGTTTAGACGCAATCCTACACCTACTAATTTAGACTTCCTACAGACAAAAATACGAGACACTCAAAAGTTGATGAGAAAGGCGCGAGAGGAATCATGGCAATCCTTTTGTACATCGATGGATCAATCAACCACTCAACATGATTTATGGCGTAAAATGAAATGGTTTAAGGGATCTAAAAGTGATCATAATTATGTTTCTAAGGATAAAGCCACAACATTATTACAAGCTTTTATTTAGTTTCACCTGTCCCGTTGTCTGTCGTTCTGTAATCAAATCTTGCAACTTAAATTTGATCCACTTCCCGGTTTCCGATTGAGCTGAAATTTAGAATGCATGTATAAATCGGATGACAATGCAATGTTATTGTGACATAGAGCTGATCTGATGATGGAGCTGGAAGGTGGCCATAGGAACTCCGTAATTAAATGATGCAACCCTATCGAGTTTGAGCTCATTAGATTCGTCTTGATAAGTACTTTGATACTATATGGTAACCAGGGTCTGATGATGGAGCCGGAAGGTGGCCATAGGAACTCCGTAATTAAACGATGCAACCCTATCGAGTTTGAGCTCATTGGATTAGTCTTGACGAGTACTTTGATACTATATGGTAACCAGGGTCTGATGATGGAGCCGGAAGGTGGCCATAGGAACTCCGTAATTAAACGATGCAACCCTATCGAGTTTGAGCTCATTGGATTAGTCTTGACGAGTACTTTGATACTATATGGTAACCAGGGTCTGATGATGGAGCCGGAAGGTGGCCATAGGAACTCCGTAATTAAACGATGCAACCCTATCGAGTTTGAGCTCATTGGATTAGTCTTGACGAGTACTTTGATACTATATGGTAACCAGGGTCTGATGATGGAGCCGGAAGGTGGCCATAGGAACTCCGTAATTAAACGATGCAACCCTATCGAGTTTGAGCTCATTGGATTAGTCATGACGAGTACTTTGATACTATATGGTAACCAGGGTCTGATGTTGGAGTTAGAAGGTAGCCTTAGGAACTCCGTAATTAAACGACGCAAACCCATCGAGTTTGGGCTCATTGGATTAGTCTTGACGAGTACTTTGATACTATATGGTAACCAGGGTCTGATGTTGGAGCCGGAAGGTGGCCATAGGAACTCCGTAATTAAACGACGCAACCCCATCGAGTTTGGTCTCGTTTGATTCGTCTTGACGAGTCTCTTGCTTTCGTCCCATATTAATTACATATAATTGATTGGATGGATGACCCAATGCCAAGGTGAACACGTGCCGAGGGTTGAATCCACAAGCGGCAACGCTTAGAAGAAATAAGTTTAGCTACTGCTAAACATAGAGAAAACGAATCGTTAGAACAACGCACACATAGGCAAAATATCAATAGAATAAAAACACAAGAGAGAAGGAAAAACGAATCTCTAGAACAACGCATAATTAGACAAGATATCGACCGAATACGTACACAAGAGAGAAGAAAAAATGAATTACAATAAGAACACTTGGCCAGGCACGACAGGAACAGAATGCTCAGGCAAGCAAGACAGTTATCACAAACAGCAGAGGAACGCATTGTAACAGCACATAATGAACTGCAGAAAAAGACTAACCAGAGGAATGTGAACATAGTAGCATTGAGTACTTTAATAATGCGATAAATACATTTTGTGATAAAGTGTGTAATATTTGCACGAAGAGATGCTATCCCCATCAAGTGACCAAATAAGTTAGTATTTGATTTGATTATGATAGAGTGACAGCGTGAGTGGATCGCATAGGGCGAGCCGTCGGGCCTGTGGCCCTCCAGCTGATAAAGTGACAGCCTGAGTGGTTTGCGTAGGGCGAGCCGTCGGGCCTGCGGCCCTCCAGCTGATAGAGTGACAGTGTGAGTGGATCGCATAGGGCGAGCCGTCGGGCCTGTGGCCCTCCAGCTGATAAAGTGACAGCCTGAGTGGTTTGCGTAGGGCGAGCCGTCGGGCCTGCGGCCCTCCAGCTGATAGAGTGACAGTGTGAGTGGATCGCATAGGGCGAGCCGTCGGGCCTGTGGCCCTCCAGCTGATAAAGTGACAGCCTGAGTGGTTTGCGTAGGGCGAGCCGTCGGGCCTGCGGCCCTCCAGCTGATAGAGTGACAGTGTGAGTGGATCGCATAGGGCGAGCCGTCGGGCCTGTGAACCTCCAGCTGATAAAGTGACAGCCTGAGTGGTTTGCGTAGGGCGAGCCGTCGGGCCTGCGGCCCTCCAGCTAATAGAGTGACAGCGTGAGTGGATCGCATAGGGCGAGCCGTCGGGCCTGTGGCCCTCCAGCTGATAAAGTGACAGCCTGAGTGGTTTGCGTAGGGCGAGCCGTCGGGCCTGCGGCCCTCCAGCTAATAGAGTGACAGCGTGAGTGGATCGCATAGGGCGAGCCGTCGGGCCTGTGGCCCTCCAGCTGATAAAGTGACAGCCTGAGTGGTTTGCGTAGGGCGAGCCGTCGGGCCTGCGGCCCTCCAGCTGATAGGGTGACAGCGTGAGTGGATCGCATAGGGCGAGCCGTCGGGCCTGTGGCCCTCCAGCTGATAAAGTGACAGCCTGAGTGGTTTGCGTAGGGCGAGCCGTCGGGCCTGCGGCCCTCCAGCTAATAGAGTGACAGCGTGAGTGGATCGCATAGGGCGAGCCGTCGGGCCTGTGGCCCTCCAGCTGATAAAGTGACAGCCTGAGTGGTTTGCGTAGGGCGAGCCGTCGGGCCTGCGGCCCTCCAGCTGATAGGGTGACAGCGTGAGTGGATCGCATAGGGTGAGCTTTCGGGCCTGCAGCCCTCCAGCTGATAGAATGACAGCGTAAGTGGTTCACGTAAGGCGGGCCGTCGGGCCTGCGGCCCTCCACCTGATAAGACTCACAGCGTGAGTGACTCGCATAAGACGTGCCGTTGGACCTGCAGTCATCCGGTTGATAAGACTGAGAGTATGAGTATACCCCTCGGGTTCGTGTAGGGCGTGCCGTCGGGACTGCGGGCCTCCGGTTGATAAACTGACAGTGCAGGTGGTTTGCGTAGGACTTGCACTCGGACCTGCGGTACTCCAGTTGATAGACAGAGAGTCTGAGTCCCTCGGGTTCACGTAGTGCGTGCCATAGTGCCGTCGGGCCTATGGCCCTCTGGTTGATAGACTGCATGGATTGACCCTTTGGGCCCTCGCCCTCGGTTCGCGTCGGACTTTCCGTCAGACCTGCGGCCCTCCGGTTGGTCGACTGAGAGTATGAGTTTATATTTTATAGTCTCGAAATTCGACTTTTATAATGTGTACAATGTTCAATATAAAAATTTAAACTTGATTTTCTCAATAAACCAAATTGATTGATATATTCCTTATTGTCAGATCTCTGTTATCTAAGGTATTGTATGAATAACACGTCCATTTGAGACTATACGGTAGCTATGTACCATCGGTTCGCGTACACTTTGGTAACGATGGCATTCACATAATACACCCTAAATCAGTTCAATTTCCTGCAAAAATTAATCACGGCACAGCTGAAAGAAGAATGCTCCCGATTGTCTTGTCTTGGGCTTCAACTGTGCATAAAATGCAGGGAACTACTGTAGATCATGCTGTTATTTATCTAGGCTCCAAATTGTTCGCTGCTGGTCAAGCTTATGTAGCTTTAAGCCGAGTTAGGTCTTTAGCCGGTCTTCAAATCGAAGAACTTGAATGCTCCAAGTTGACGTCGAAGAAACCTTGTAATGTTGATGCATTAAAAGAAATGGATAGAATGAGAAACGTTACAAATAACTTGTTAGTTATTTGTGATGACATAATTTCAACATTATTGATATTTAAATCAGTACATATACATATTACATATCATGTGAACGAACTACGGACTTCATAACGGAATAATTCTGCTACGCGCTGCGAACTACGTCGTAGTAAATCTCGAATTAAAAATAGAGGTACTAAAAAGTTCAAAATAAAATTAAAGAAAAAAAAAAACCTTTTTAAAAACAAGCTTTTATTATTTGTTTATAAAATGAACTAAAAAGTTAAAAATAAATTAACTCTAAAAAGAAATATAACACTTTGTAACTTGATTGTAACCTTTAACGACAAATAAGCGTCTTCGTCTAGGACAAAATAATTCCATATTGTACAAATTTATTTAATTTTAACACAAACTTTTCACCATATAATAATTATTCAATCTCGTCCCCCCTCTTTATCATAGGCCCCATTTATAAATGAAAGCGTGTTACATTGTGATAGCTTGAGGAAAATGTTGTGTTGTTATTAAATGTAACACGCTTTCATTTATAAATGGGGACTATGATAAAGAGGGGGGACGAGATTGAATAATTATTATATGGTGAAAAGTTTTAGTGTTAAAATTAAATAAATTTGTACAATATGGAATTATTTTGTCCTAGACGAAGACGCTTATTTGTCGTTAAAGGTTACAATCAAGTTACAAAGTGTTATATTTCTTTTTAGAGTTAATTTATTTTTAACTTTTTAGTTCATTTTATAAACAAATAATAAAAGCTTGTTTTTAAAAAGGTTTTTTTTTTCTTTAATTTTATTGACTAGTTTAACTCCAGATTACGTAATGCCGAGTGAACCATTTATATACAGTTGCAATCCCAGTTTAGAAGTACCTATATCCATACATGAAATGGAACAATGCATACGACGTAAGGATACGACACCTGGTGGCGACAATATATCGTACTCTATGATTAGTAACCTTCCAGATAACGGTAAATTAATTCTATTAACATTATATAACCGGTTTCTTACAAAAACGTTCGTTCCTTCACAGTGGCGGTTAATAAACATCGGCCCGATACCTAAACCGGGCCGCAACCCGCAATCTGCAGATGCGCTCAGACCAATAGCGATGATATCCTGCCTTTGTAAGGTGTATCATAATATATTAATAAAACGTGTCGAATGGTACATAGAAAAAAATAATAGCCTATCACCTTATACAACTGGATTCCGTAAATGTAGATCAACTTTGGACAGTTTGGCCTCACTAGTCTCCGATATACAAATAGGTATGTCAAACAATTACCCTACCTTAGCTTGTTTTATTGATATTGATAACGCGTACAACCACGTAGATGTGAAGAGTTTGTTAAGTGCAATGGATCAGTTAGGTATAGGCAAGAGAATTTGTAGCTATCTTTGGAATTACTTGAAAGAGAGGATACTTGTGATTAAAATCGGAAATTCCAGTACTATCTCGAGAACGACCGGAATCGGATTTGGTCAAGGAGACCCGTTCTCGCCCTTACTATTTAATATTGCGACAATAAATGTATGCAAAAGTTTAGAACGACGCGATAACATACAAATTTTACAATATGCTGATGACTATGTATTATATACTGCGTGTAAATCACTAAAAGACGGTGCGCACGAATTGCAAGGTGATCTAGATACGTTTACAATATTATTACGCGATAAGGGCTTAAATATATCGGTAACAAAAAGTAAAATATGCATTTTCCAAAGAGGACACTCGCGTAATACAGTAAATCTTAAAATTAACAACAAACCGTTAGAAGTAGTGGACACATTTAGGTATTTGGGTCTATGGCTGGAAAAAAATTTAAAATGGAACAAACACATAAACGAAACTGTAGAAAAGTGCCTCAGATTATTGAACACGTTTAAAGTTTTAGCGGGCCCAGGTTGGGGTATACATCCAGATCATCTGAGGAGGTTGTATATTGCTACCATAAGAAGTAAGTTAGACTATGCTAGCTTTTTGTACGGAAACGGATACAAAAATATTTTAGGTAAATTAGACCGGCTCCAAAATCAGTGTATGCGAACAATCGGAGGATTTATTAAAAGTACAACAATTCATGTTATGGAATCTGAACTTGGACTTCCACCGCTACATATCAGAAGATATTATTTAGCGTGCAAATTTTGGCTGAAGACAAAATCATGCGAAAACTTCATGGCGATGAAAAAAATATCTCACCTGGCTACTCTGACACGAAACCAATACTGGAGTCGTAAAAAAAAACCCTTATTGATTCTGGCTCACGAGGCTTTGGTAAATACACGAATACATACTTCCCAACAGTTAGAACTCTTTTCATTGAATACATGGCTCAGCAGCGTGGACCTTTCTGATATAATTTGCACATATATTGAGGGCATACAAATCTCTAAAAAGAAATGTAATGTTCCCCTGTTAAAAAAAACTTGTGAGACCTTTTTAAACACAAAATACCCTAATTTCTATTGCATTTATACTGACGGCTCTAAATGTACAGATGGTGCTGGATTGGCTATTTATGATCCACAAATAGTGAGTTCAATTAAAATACGAATTAATGACAACATCTCTATTATGTACATAGAATTGATAGCTATAGCAGAGGCGATTGCGTACATCGAATCATTTAATAACGGTCATTTTGTTATATGCACAGACTCCAGAAGTGCGTTACAGTATTTGGCTCGATGCACCTCGAACTTTCGAGGAGCACCGATAGCCTATAGCATTATAAGATCATTAAACGTATTATTACATAATACAATGATTACGGTAAAGTTGCAATGGGTACCATCGCACATTGGTTTGGATGGAAACGAAGTGGCCGATAGGTTGGCCAGAGAAGCTTCTACAGATGGAATAGAAGCCACATGTTTACCATACTATACTGATTGCCTCAGCATTGTTCGTTCTAAGTGCATAAACATATGGAAAGAGCATTTTGATGAAAGGTCCCTAAATAAAGGTATATGGTATAGAACTATCCAGCCTAGTCTTTGCCAAGTGCCATGGTTTAGAGGTACTGGTTTGAGCAGGAAAGATATTGTAACAGCTTTCAGACTTCGATCTGGCCACATTCCACTAAATAGCTTCGCATTTTTAATGCGTAAGAGTGATTCGCCTGACTGTACTGAATGTGGAAAAAGAGAGATGCTGTTCACATCATGATGGAGTGTAACCGGAACGAAGTTGAAAGATACGCTTTTGTTACTAGACATAAGGCTAATTTATCTCAAACCGGT
>JALPQI010001222.1:0-47038 GCA_025490895.1 Thaumatotibia leucotreta | reverse complement strand
TTAACATACTAAAGAGAATGGTAATGAACTAAAAATTATGGTAATGAATTTCAGTATTATATTCTTGCCACCATCTTATGTTAATTACCATTCTCGTTTTTTATCATGCACCTGACTGTTGAAAGTAACGAGTAATATTCAAAACTACATTTTCAGTAGGTATATTCCAAATATAACAAGTTATTCATTAAAAGATCTCAAAATTCAAGCTTAAACTTTCGACTACGTTATTTCTTTTTTTGACTTATCATTACCAACATCGCATTTTCATTCCCATATTCTATACGTCATTACCATTTCTTTTGGACAAATCTTTTGTTCATAAATCGGTCGATTTTGCGTACAATTGAAAATGTATTATAGGTTAATGTTTCTATTTCGTAAGTCTTACCATTGCCACAACAAAAAAATGAAAATAAAAAATTCTCCCAAATTCTCCCAATTTGCACGAAATGATAGAAACACCCTGTTATGGAGTCTATTAGGGAAGCAACCGTTAAGCGGCAGATGAAGAGGGTTCAGAAATCAGCAGCTGACTGTTAGCATTCGTTCAAGTTGACCATTTTAGCCCCTGTAGTAAAATACTATGATTTGATTACTATAATGTTTCCACTGTTTCCATTGTTTCTAAGCTTCACATGTGCTCCATTGTTTCGAAGCTAAATAAAACAAACATCAGTGAAATGAAACACATAAAATTAATTTCGTACGTCACACACTTATTGTAGAAGTCTTGATTTGACAAAATAATATAGAATATTTGATTCTGATCATCAAGTACGACGAGATGCAACAGTTGTTACCCATTTTAAGGAATATATTCATCATAAATTTAAGAGTCAAACTCTTGTCGGCGTAACTGATGAATGTAGCTGTCTCCATCTAACTCTGTCTAAAGCCGCCTCCTTGACTTCCTTGTACGACACAACGTCTACTTTCTCTTTTATTTGTTTCATGTAACTTCTTCTAGGTCTCCCTCTTCCTCGCTTTCCTTCAATCCTTCCTTCTATTATGTTTTTTATCAAAGCGTCATGTCGTATAAGGTGGCCAAACATTTTCCCTCTTCTATTTTCTATAATCTTTAACAAACTCCTTTTTTCATTCACTCTTTTAAGCACTTCTTCATTTGTGATTTTTTCTGTCCAACTTATCTTCTCCATTCTTCTCCAGCTCCACATTTCAAAGGCTTCCAGTATCTCTCTGTCCTTTTGCGTCATGGTCCACGCCTCACACCCATATAATGCTATACTCCAGATGAAAGTCTTGATGAGCTTCTTTTTGGTTTTTTGTGTTATGTTTGAAGTCATTAAATATTTCTTGTTGTTAAAAGCCAGTTTTGCTAATCCTATTCGAATTTTGATGTCAGGTGTGCACCTGGAGTCTGCTGTAATTAAACTACCGAGATATTTGAAAGATTTTACATAAAACCAAGATTTTAATCACATCAAAAACAGGATTGGAACAATTTAACCAAATAATTAAAATAGATAATACTATATAAGGAATATATTAATCAATAGTAAATGCGAAATTTCAAACAAAAGTACTTTTTGTTTTAAGGGACCCGATACCCATCGAAACGTTGGTATGTTTGATCAGTGATCACAAGAAAAGTGATCGGAACGAGGTTTAGGTCTCTACAGTTAGTTTGTATTTTGGATTTAGTTTAATTTTTATTATTTAAGTTAAGTCATATTGATTTTGTAATGTATTTATTATTAACGGTTTTATTAATAAATCACATATTACTAAAGAAAAGTGATCGAATATAAACCTTGATTACCTACGAAAATATTTTTTTTTTAAAGCGAATTTCATTTTAACGGTAAAACACACCTATTTTAAAAGGAATTTTTATTTATTTTTTATTTTTAAAATCATTGCATTTTCAAGAAGCATTTCGATATTTTGAACGGGAAAATCAAAGAAAAAGACCACCAGTGAAAAAACGCAGAACACACAGACGACAACTTCTCGCCAATAAGGAATATAAATAAATAACTGTCTTGGGAGGAGCCTAGAAGGTTATTTTTAATTTTTTCAATAAACATTTTTATTGGAAAACCAAGGCGAGCATTCTTGGGCCAAGTGAAGGAGAAAATTAATGTAGTGTCGTACCAGAAGCTCAAAACATTAGCAGAATAACGAACAGAATGGCGTTTACTCCACCGACAAGAACCAGGCTTTTAAGTAGAAGAAGAAACATTTTGTTACACTTTCTCCAGTGATGTAAATCCAATGGTAACTTCACTTAATCACCCCAGTATTTTTTAAATTAACATTCACAAGGCAACACTCAAAACCCAACAGAAAAATAGCCATATTCAAGATTTGTGAATAAAGACCACCAGTGGTCGAAAAAAAATCATAATTAGGACTTGTAAAACAAAACGTTCATTCGACGTATCGAAAATGCTGATATTTGCTTAAAATCGTTTTATATGGCAAGAGCCACCAAACAAAACAAGCGAAAACCGATCTCTGGAAAAACAAGTTTTATAAAAAAACGAAAATGAAAGCTGAACCTAAACTGGTTTAAAATAAATCAATCAAATGCACAAATGCGAAACAGTAAAATACGAAGCTGCACTACACCGATCGGCTGCAGGAAGCAAATGATGAACGAACGAATATCAATATAGGTACGCATACTACGAATTACGAATATAATATATACTACGTTGCAATCGTTGCATAAGGCTGACTGACAATCCTTGCCAGCTTAGTGCCACAGAATATCGTAATATAAAAGTATCGATAACGGAAAATCGCCTTAGATGGTATGGCCATATCCTGAGGCGTGATGAAGACCATATAGTGAAAATCGCATTAAGCTTGCCAGAACAAAAGAGAGGGTGAGGCCGCCCGCCATCGATCTGGTGGTCAAACATCGAAAAAGACCTTAAGAAAGCCCAATTGCCAAAACCGACAACCCAGGACAGATCAACCTGGCGCTGTAGAGTGAGGAGGCCCGACCCCAGATAGTGGGACCAGGGACGGAAGAAGAAGAAGAAAGTATCGATATCGGTTGTTAAAAACATTTGTGGTATATACGCGTCTACGAGTATTTACTTTCGTATAAACACATTTTTAACACATTTTTTTTACAGAAATCACGCAAAAATCGATCAAGAATTTTTCGATTTCGCATGCTCAGTAAGTGAATCATATTTGGAGTACGTATAACTTTGAAGAAGCATTGGGTCGTAAACCACAAATTAAGATAACAAGTACTCAGTAAAGGCAGAATATAACCGCCTTAGAAAGTTAGTATAGATTATGGACTCTATTCTATGCATAATAGACTACAAAATAAACAAACTAAATACTGGCGCTCATAACTTTTTCTACATTTTACAATTGCCAGGTAGTAGAAAAAAAATTGTTGAGTACAAAAAGGACAATATGGTACCATAAACGTTCCCTAGATTATCGGCTCAGTACCCTTATCTTAACAATAACAATGCGTTGACCAAAAATAACACTTCCCACATTTTGCACTTAGAGACAAAAGGCGTGCCGCCAGGGTCGTACTCGCCAATTGTTACAATTGATAAGCGCTTAGTTTACTTATTTTGTCGGCTGGCTAATTATTATTAGGTTTAACCCCAAACCTAACTTAAACTGAAAAATCGGATAAGCCTTAGGGTTTAACTTACATTCGCTTGTTCAGTACATGTGTTATTTTTTCAATTCCCGCTGCTCTTTTATAATTAACTTGGCTACGTTTACCGGATTTCTCCGCTTTTGATTGGTTTTTGATTCAGCTTGTTTGCTTACAAAAGCATTAAATGTATTGTGTGAAAACAATAGTATTAGGCAATACTTTTCTCTTCGTAATCGGAACCCTCAAAAGGTTAGAAATACATTGCATTTTTTGCACTCATATTTACCGAAGTTACGTTAGGGACGTATTTGGATATTAAATAAAATGCATAGAATAAATATCACATAAATTTATTACAAATAATCAACAAAAATAATCGTATCTATCGGGAAACAACAAGTTCTTATACATAGCAATAAATTGAAAAAATAAAACCTACCTACATTTTTACTTACAATTATTAGACACGAAATAGTTGTATAATTATTTTAACATTGTATATATAATAAAAGTAAAGAATCAAATATGTAAAAAATAAAGAACATATTTATAATACATTTTAATGAACAGAAACATTATTTTATTAATTCGACATCATTAACATTGTATGTAAGACTAGTGTCGAAATAGACACAAGAATTATTATACATTATATAGTGTAACATACTTATATAAATATTTAAACATAAAAATATACATTCAACAAATATAACAGCAATATATAAAACTAACAAAATGTGCTAGTGCAAACAGAAATGTACTTTGTGTTAAAATGGACTTTATTAAAGAACACGTCAGAAAAAATATCGGAAACCCTCATTAAATAAGTTTTATTGGCTTAACCTTATATTTTGTCATCTCTGCTGTTCGCTTCACTGCACCGTATGGTCCGATTCCTTCAAACACTTTTTTATACACTGACAAAACAGTTCGTTGAGCACCAATGTCTAAGTGAACATATGAACGACGTTCACTTGCACTTGTGCTAGGTGTACTAGCGTCTTCCCACGGTCGTCACATTATCAAGTCCAATAAAACGTAGTCTAGGGTCGTCGTTAATTCGCAATGTATTTACAAAATCCAATCAAAAGCATAGAAAATCGAAAATTTTTATTTTTGAATATTATTGACGATCATAAAAGAAATTCTGTTAGTTTTGACATTTATGTAAATTTAACCTGTAATTCTCTTTTATGAAATAAATAAATCTAATCTAATCTAATCTAATCCGGTAAAACGTAGCCAAGTTGTTTATGAAATGCAGTGGAAATTGAAAAAATAACACATGTACTGAACAAGCGAATGCAAGTTAGACACTAAGACTTATCAGATAATCTCGCCACAATGTGACCGTAATTTGATAACAGACCAGGTAGTTTTTTTCAGTTTAAGTCAGGATTCGGGTTAAACCTAATAGTAATTAACATGCTGACAAAACAAGTAAACCAAGTGCTTATCAATTGAAATGTAACAATTGGCGAGTACGACCCTGGCGGCACGCCTTTTATCTCTTAGTGCAAAATGTGGGAAGTGTTATTTTTTGGTCAACGCATTGTTATTGTTAAGATAAGGGTATAGAGCCGATAATCTAGTGAAAATTTGTACCATGTTGTCCTTTTTGTACTCAGCAAATTTTTTTCGACTACCTGGCAGTTGTAAAATGTAGAAAAAGTTATGAGCGCCATTATTTAGTTTGTTTATTTTGTTGTCTATTGTGCAAAGAATAGAGTCCATAATCTATACTAAATACTAACTTTCTAAGGCGGTTATATTCTGCTTTTACTGAGTACTTGTTATCTTAATTTGTGGTTTACGACCCAATGCTACTGGAATTTTAAGAGAACGAGCTCACTTGATATTCTTCAAAGTATACAAGGCAATACATTTAGTACATAGGTAGAATGGAATCAAATTATTCTAATCTTTTGCTAAATCTAAAATAATTGTAAAAAAAATAAGTGTCATTGTACCGAAAATGCTGGCGCCGTTTCTTCGCTGTTTTTCCAACTTATCCTGGCCAGAATGCGATACGATTTGTGTTAGTTACATCATGTATGTTCGATATCAGGGTCGCATTTTATAAAGTTACAATTTCGCTGTTTGCTTCTCTTTCTAGCCAATATATGCGTGCGTTAGAGAGGCAAACAGCGAAATTGTAAATTGTAACTATAAAACGCGAACCTGCAGTCACATATTATCAAACCACGATTTGAACGGGATTCAAAAGTACTGTTGACGCAACAGTGTATAAGTCAAACTAGGATATATTCATAGTTTAAGTGCAGATAATCTCACACAAATCGTCGGGGATAGTGCAATACTGCGTTACTACCAAAGCAGATAGAGTACAAATATCAAACAATTAACTCTTTAAAATAGATATGAAAAAAAAAAAAAAAAAAAAAAAAAAAAAAAAAAAAAAAAAAAAAAAAAACTCTCAAATTGACACCAATTGATTTGGTAGTTACGCGGTATTGCACTATCCCCGACGAAATAATAGATTAATTAATCACTCACTACATTATAAACAACACTTTTCTTGGTAAATGTTGTGTCAAAAGTATTTTCGAATCCCCTTCTGATTCCGATTTGATAATAGATTATTATGACAAAACTGTGCATAGTAAATGTATAGTGAAAATGTAGAATAGTAGATACTCACATATTTTACATGTACGATATTTGTCGTACGCCTGGCAACACTACATACCAACGCAAACTACTGTGCTGACATGTTCTAACTTTGAATATGTGCTGATAGAGCACATTTAAGCAAGTCTGAAGTCCAGACTTGTTAGTTTACAATAAATCACTACCGTAGGTATTCACTAATTTCAAATACGACACAGTCTCATGTTAACTTTTAGATTTAAAAGAGATTAATGGCAAAAATGGAACTCTTTATAGTTTCGTCATGCGTCCGTTCGTCTGTCAACCATTTTACTGAAAAAAAAAACCGGCATGCTCTTGGCCGGGTTCCGTAGTAGTTCAGAAACGGCTGGGCCGATTATGTTCGAAGTAGTTTTATTTTAAAGTATTCTTTAATTCATGATTTTTATATGCTTTTTAGAACTCATAGATCAAAAGTTAGAGGGGCGGGGGGATTTTTTTTATATCTGGAGCTGTTATCTTCTAAAATATTGACTATAGACAAAAAGTGACTCATTCTTTTTAAGAGACATATTCAATGATACCCCACACTATAGGATTACAACAAAATAAAAAAAAAACCCCACTTTATGAGTAGGGGTGTCTTTTGATAAAGTGAAGAAGTGTAGAGAAAATCGCTTCGAAAGTCGTGAAAAATAGGAATAATCCAAGGGCATATTCCATATAAATTACTACAAAATTTATTTTGGCTGGTATCTACACGCTAAAAGTAGCATTTTAATAGTGAGGGATTGGATTTTCTGTCCGTAGTACAGTCAAAGACAATAAGGTGTACCTATACAAAAATCTTCAAAAATATGTCCCAGTGCACTCTAATTCTGTGTAATAAGAACGTCGTAATATTTATAGCGGATTATTTCGATACTTATTTTTGCATTCGACTGTACTTACTATGTATTAGTTATTATGTGGCTACCATACCGCCATCAATGAGTGGCTGCCCGGATTTTAGTGGGTTTGAGACTACTTGAGATGAAACTCTACATTTGCATTATCAAGAGTCTATAAATACATTTGCCTTACTTGCTTTAAGCTTAGTATTGTTTTCTTTGGTATATGACATTTAATATTTATAATTTAGACGTGTCGTGTTACTACAGTAGAAGATGAATTGCACCTTGCTAAATTTGTTTTTTTTTTTATATGGTAACTGTCTTTAAATATCCTCCTGATTGCTTAGATGGCTAGAGAAATTAGAAATATAAATTATAATAGTCATGAAAGTCAGCCTCCGTAGCCTATATTGTAATGGTCCTGCCTGCGATGCAGGAGGTTACGGGTTCGAATTCCGGCGAGATTATATGTGTACCTACATATTTACCATCACAAATATTCGTACCTATATTAATTCCCATTGTCTTATAATCCCCTTCGTCGTTGTTGTCTATGTATTTAAGTATCTATACGCATCTATCTATCGAGTATTATACCTACGAATATAGGGAACGTAAAGTTGACTGTTAGTTAAAAATAATAAATATCTTTTTTAAATATATTTATTTTCAAAACTACAATTTATGTTCAGTGGCGTTCAGAATTGCATGGACAATTTATGAATGAACTCATTCATTAACTGTCCATGCAATTTTGAACCCTACTGTACATAGATTAAATCTAACTAATCTACTTAACTTACGAGTAACCTATATCTAAAATGGGCCTTGTGGCATTGTACCGAGGATGCTGGCGGCATTTCCTCGCTGTATCGCAATACTGATGCGTTATGCGAGGAAGTCGCCAGCTCTTCGGTCTTTAGTTACATCAACCAGACGTTTCGCGATCTCAGCAAACAATTTGCGTGCGCTGGGGCCCCAAGAACCTAAAGTTTCTACGCCAAACGGTACAAAATCGTACTCTTTGCCGAGGCCCTTATATTTATTACGTTTTAAAAATTCGGCATTTTCAGCCGCAGCGGCTGCCTTAAACGTAGTTCGTTGAAGATGGGACGGTGCCAGGGTGTCTACGCAAGTAGCATCCCATACCAACATCCGTCCCAAGCTCCAAGGAACCAAAGACACACTCATAAATATCTTGGGATATCTTACACAAATCGACCTAGTCCCACGGTAAGCTCCATAAAACCTCCGCATACGAGGTAAAACATATTTAAGTATATGACGTGTCCATACATTTGGGGCCTGTAGGCATAAGTAGCACAGGATTTGTGCGACAATGTGTCGCCGTGAGATAGACTATCCAATCCAGCCCTCTTTTATTCATATAGTTAAGAGTAAAAGATGGAAAATCTATCTCGCGGCGACATACTGACATACCAAGCCTGTGCTAAGTATACTGGTATACCCCACCTCGTAGATATTAAAGAGTGAGTACTCTTAAATTGTCGCTAACATAATTCAGTTTTTTTCCTAGACTCTCGACGTTTTTGATAAAACTTAAATTACATTCATAATTTAGAACGTAATTGCATGTTTTATTCTTAAAAATAAACAGTCACTTGCTTTTATCTTTCAAGATATCTTCAAAGGAAAAAAGTGTTCGAGATTTTATTTTGCGAAAATTTACTATGAATACCTTAAATCTACTTTGGAACTTGCAATATCGTGCAATACAACTCGGAGAACAGTACAAAGGACCATAAAAAAGCTAAAAGAAGGTAAAACTACTAAAAGAAAGCAGCGAGAGGGTTATCCGATAAGAAAACGGAATAAAAAATTAGAATTAAAAATGTGTTAACTGTTTGATCACAAGCCGGCTATTTCGTCCCGAAAAGTGTTCAAAAAAATTGGAACAAGCCAAAGTAATGTGCAAAAAATAAAAAATAAACTGCGGAATTGTTACTTATAAAAAACAAAAAGCCCGGAAGAGAACGGTTTCTCAATATAATCGAGTAATCCGACGTTCTAGACTAACTGTACGCCTTGTTGGTTCAAAATACAGGTGTACTTAATTGCTGATGACGAAACGTATCTTAAGGCTGATTTTAAATCAATACCAGGTAATCAATACTCTTCTTCCGGCAACCATCAGAGTCTGTCTGAATCAGAAAAAGTAATTCCAGTCGAAAATTTTGCCAAAAAGTTCCTCGTGTGGCAGGTAATTTGCTAGAGCGGCATGAGAAGTTTGCCTTTTGTAACCACTAGCACAATTAACACTGATATTTATATATCCGAATGCCTAAAGAAGAAGTTGTTGCCACTTATTCGAAAGCATAATTGCTCGACATAATTTTGGCCAGAATTGGCAAGTTGTCACTATTCATCTAGAGCTAAGGAGTGGTATAATAGTACTGCTGCCAATGTTGTACTAAAGGAAAGAGATCCTCCAAATTGCCCAGAATTGCGGCTGATAGAAAAATACTGGGCAAATATAAAAACAAAATTGCTGAAAACATCCCAATCGGCCACAACATTGCCTGATTAATAAAAAAAGTGAATTAAATGTACGAAACTTATCACAAATTATTCCATGCAAAATTCTATGCGTCGGGTCAAGAGGAAAGTTCGAGAATTTTGTCGTCGTGCATTAGACAAGGAATAAAATTGTTATAGCTGGTGTATTTTGTCGTAAACTTTCAAATAATAAACTTTTTTGTGTACCTTGTATAATATTTTACTGTATTAACCTTTATTCAACTTGCGACAATTTAAAAGTGTTCACTCTTTAGATACTCAAATACATATATAGACATCCACGAAGAACACAAAGAACAAATATTTGTGATAAATAAACACAAAAATAATGCCCTCGTGGGGATCCCAACCTGGGAGCTTCAGCATATATGCTATATAAGGTCCTAATTTATTAGATGCAGATATTTTTACAGCTGATAGTACTCGGTCTCTGGAGTATATTAAACCGTGAAACATTATAGCTTTCACGATGTTTTTTTGGAGAAAACGGAAAAATAAATTTCCTACGTAAAAACACCCTGTTTATTTGATTATTAAATGAAAACTCATTGAACAGATTCTAGTCTTTTACGTACCACTTAACTGGAACTGGCCACTTCTCGTCGATAAATTAAATACTTGATTGTCAATGTCATGTTATTTTCCGTTGGATTGTGTCGTTTGATGACATGACAGACAGTTTTATTGTGACATGTGATAATGCACACATGATGATTCTTTTTAGACGAAATTATAATTTTTTTTGTTAGGAAAATGAAATCAAAAAAATTACATGAAAAGATTTCTTAATTTATATTTAAAGTTAATTATTTTAATGTAAAGTATCATGTGTTAAAATATCTGCAACTAATAAATTAGGACCTTATATATGCTGTATAGCCTATAGGCAGGCTCACTACCAACTAGGCTATGACTTTTGAGTTATATTTTGAAGTTTTCAGGACTTCCTGAAATGAGGTTTTGGTTTGTATCTGCCTATTATAAATTATTATATCGTCTCTTGGTACTCACATCACAAACCTTAAAATTGTCCCAGAATATTATTTATTTATTTATCAATGCTATGAACGATGTGGTATATTATTAAGACGCGGTATCGGAGAATAATTATAAACACTTTGGAAATCTGTACTATGATTATTTATTACCTTAAGACCTGGCCCCTATTTCACTATGGTGACTTGTGCGACAATTGTAAAATATCACTTTTACTGATGTCACAGGCTTCCGTGAGCTACTACCGCTTACTATCGGACGATCCATGTGCTTGTTTGCAACCATCATTAAATGTTTACTAATAACTTTATTACATCGTTATTCACATTATTTTTACAAGTCACAAGGCTTAAAACAATTTTCGTTAATTATTGACCTGATGTTTGGCTTGTGTATTTCGCTACAATTGTGTTTTTAGTGACAATAAAATTATAACTATGCTTCGCAAAAAAAGTAGTTATTTATTGTTGATTTCTTAAAGTTCTTGCTATATATTTGACTTCAGTGGCAAACAACTACACGGCTCGTCCGATGGTAAGTGCTAACTGTAACCTATGGACGCCTGCAATAGGAGAAACGGTCATTTTACAATGGTCGCCCCCGTCATCCTGGTTAAATAGGGGCCTGTTCCAGTTTTAACTTGCAAATAATTAGGTTGCAGGGAGATAAAACTACACTACGCACAACACACATTATGCTATTAACTTTACACAGGCGTCACACTAACTATTTAAAGTTCGTCTTTAACAAGTTTCAACAATTCGTCCTCCTCTTCAGTCCACACATCCGGGTTCGACGTCATCTGTCCCAGCGCCTCCATTCTCCTCTCCATCGTCACCCTGTCCAGGATATGCTCCATCTTCATATGCATACAGTCATTAAACACCGACGCGTATTCACAAATCTCGAATATTCCTTCCACAGCCTTCAAACATTCCTTGATTGCAGACCTCAAGCGCGCTAAGACTTCGCTATCATCCCCGTAAACTGCTTTATTCGCGTCCAGAAGGTTCCTCGGGACAATTTTGTTCTTCACAATGATAGAATTACGTTTTAAAATGCAGGCGACAAAGCATTTTCCTTGGAGCGTTGACTGGGGAACTCGTTTGAGAAACGTTTCGACGTCCGTCATAGAAGCTTTGACTTGCCGCGCGCATTCTGTCAAGTTCTTCCTAAATGGTTCCACTTCAGCGTTCATCTTGTCGAACTGCTGAATATGTTCTTCTTTAGACATCGGTTGAAAGGTCAACACGCATCCGATTCCTAAAAATATGCCGATTGTGACGAAGCAGACGATAGTTATCCGCATTTTTGTGTCGTGGGTCGGATTCTGTCGTTTCGCTCTGTTTGGTTTCATGCTATGTTCATTGTGTGTATTTTATTGTGTTTTGTCGGTTAATTGGTCGTTAGCGGCTTGAGATACGGTGTGACGTGTACCCATGAGCGGGCTACACATAGTTGCAAGATTTGTTACGAATTAGAAATGGGCAATAAATGTCTCGTTCTGATAACGAGTATTGCATGGTTTTTATTATTACACGTTGTTTTAATTCATATCCTCTATAGCATCTATTAGAAATACGTACCTATACAAACAAGTAAAATACTATCGGTCTTAATTATGCTATCAAATTATACAGGGTGTAAAGGGACGACGTTCCTTCCCGCTACCGACCGAGTCTACCAACCATTACGATGAACTTTCAGTATGGGACCAACATCTAAAGCGTACATGGAAAATTGACTTTTTCATACTATTGAACTGTAACTAATCACTCACTTTGTATGAGGGGTAAACAATTTTTTTTTATATTTCTGTGTTGGTACTATACTGGAAGTTCATCGTAACAGTTGGTAGACTCGGTCGGTAGCGGGAAGGAACGTCGTGCCTTTCCACTTTGTATACTATAATTGGGATTTTTTAATTTTTTATTTAGAATAGTTAGACGTTTGACCTTGATCATACCTGCTGGTAAGTGACGATGCAGTCTACGGTGGAGCACGGTTGCCTATGCGATACCCTGTTTACTCTTGCCTTGAAGATATTCAGATTGTACAAATTTCCATTTTAAGGACACCCAATTACCTAGGGGTGTAAAAAATCCGTGAACGTAAATTAGTTGTCACGATTAATTCCCGTTTGTCGTTAAAATACGAGTTATATTCGTGAAAAAAGAATAAATTCATATTTTTTTGTGATACATGAATGAAGAGATGCTCTAATTGTCCACCATTTAGTCCGTGGGCTAGTCGGCCTGAAATTAGAAAACGGTATAATTTGGGGGTACCAAGTGTCCTTTTTTACAGTAGTTAGACATATTCATAAGGATGTTAAAAAAGTATGATAGACATCTGAAAGTGGTAGCTAATAGGCATACCGGCTATTTCAAGATTTCCGTTGTATGACAGGTATGGTTAAAATTAGGAGGTACAAATTTTCCTTTTCACGGCTGTTAGGTAAGCTTATAAAAACGTCAAAAATGCAAGATTGCCATTTATAAGTGCTACCTAACAAAAATGGGGGCCAATCAAAGATGGTGGATCTCAAGTTTTACAAAATCAAGTATATCTCGAGAACTATTAAATATATCTAATTACTCTCTTGAACAAAATTAAAGACATATCTGAAGCTTCATATTTTGCATATACACCATATTGCTAAAACCAACCAATAATTAATTATGACCAAATTTATGAAAATTTCGTGATTTAGATTTTTTTTGTGTCGTGTTTTTACATAGTAGTCATGACGTTAGAAAAATTAAATATTTTTTTAAAGATAGTGTATTTAATAAGCTTTAATTTGATGTATATAACTTGTTGGCGGTATAAAAAAAGACCCATAAAAAATATTTCATGACTACTCAGTCATGACTACTATGTAAAAACACGACACTAAAAAAATCAAAATCACGAAATTTTCATAAATTTGGTCATAATTAATTATTGGTTGGTTTTAGCAATATGGTGTATATGCAAAATATGAAGCTTACAGATATGCCTTTAATTTTGTTCAAAAGAGTAATTAGATATATTTAATAGTTCTCGAGATATACTTGATTTTGTAAAACTTGAGATCCACCATCTTTGATTGGCTCCCATTTTTGTTAGGTAGCACTTATAAATGGCAATCTTGCATTTTTGACGTTTTTATAAGCTTACCTAACAGCCGTGAAAAGGAAAATTTGTACCTCCTAATTTTAACCATACCTGTGATACAACGGAAATCTTGAAATAGCCCGTATGCCTATTAGCTACCACTTTGAGATGTCTATCATACTTTTTTAACATCCTTATGAATATGTCTAACTACTGTAAAAAGGACACTTGGTACCCCCAAATTATACCGTTTTCTAATTTCAGACCGACTAGCCCACGGACTAATTAGGGCATCCGTTGCCTATGAAACTAGATATCCCGGGATTCGAACCTGGGACCGCCGCCTTCCCACGCAGGGTTACCACCGATCAGCTACGGACTTGACGGCCGTCAAGTAATAAAAATAAAACTAATTATAACTATACTTTAATTTGATCTGTTATTTGTTGCAATTATCTAAATTACATATACAGGGTGAAACATGAACAATACGTTTTTTAACTCTATAAATCAATTTTTAAGTAACTTGTGGTTCATTCAATTGTTAGTTGTTTATAGAGTTAGAAAAAAGTATTACTGTTCACGACTCATGTTTCACCCTGTATGTGAACACAGAAAAATGGGTTCATCAGGCCCCAATTTCACCACATTGACAAGTGCTACAATTGTAAATTTACTGTTTCTCCAATTGGGGGCGTCTATAGGCTACATTACCGCTTACCATCGGAAGGGCCGTGCGTTTGTTTGCCACCAACATAAAATGTAGTGCAGGAACTTTAATAAATCCGCTGTAAATAACTACTTATTGCGAAGCAAAATTACAATTATTGTCACAAAAACGCGACAATTGTAGCGAAATTCCGACATAAGGCGAACCACATGTCAAGATTTAATGAAAATTGTACTAAACCTTGCGACAATTGTCACAGGTTTCGGAAAATAAAAAGTAGTTTTTTAACGATATAATAACGTTGTCAGTAATAATTTTATGTTGGTGGCAAACAAGCACATGGTCCGTCCGATAGTAAGCAGTAAGCCGAAGCTTACGGAGGCCTGTGACGTCAGTAACAGTGATATTTTACAATTGTCAGACTTGTAATTATGGTGAAATAGGCCACAGATAAATTGCCACGTGACCTCTCGTCTGGCGATAGCGCTAACACAGCGTACTTACTATATAGTATAAACCTGTGTTGTAGTCATGACGTCACCACAAAAAATTCGCCGCCATGTTTTTTCGGCGTATAGATTAATTTCGCAGAACCGCATGGATATCTACATTATCAACTAATTATTACGTTTTCCTTTCAGTAAGGAGATACCTTTAAAACATTATCTCCTTAGGTAGGTATATTTCATAATGTTTTTCATCATTGTCATAATTTCGGTGCAAGTTTTACGAGACTTTTTGAGTTTAATACCACTATGATGAACAATTGAACAAGCATAACCATCTGATGGAAAGTACATGCGCGCTGCCATCGGTTTAAGAACGAATAAATTATTCCTCTTTTCAACCGACTTCAAAAAAAGGAGGAGGTTAGTAATTTAGTATTCCACTTACCGACCGTGATGCATACAATGTTTTTCATCACACTTGCCGACAAAAAAAATAGTTTTTCATCACAATTGCTGTCTAAGCGCGCCATTGCTTGCGTGCGTAGCGGGAATAATAGAAAAGTGAAATTCCCTAGGGAGTACTTAATAGAAATGTCGGTACGTCATTTAATAATATTATGTCTTAAAACTTATTTTTTTGTCGGCAAGTGTGATGAAAAACATTGTATGCAATAAGCAGGTCCCTTGATACACAATATACTAATATTGGGTCTTAACATGACGATTATTGGACTGTACACATGATATACGTGAGTAGGCAGAATCACAGTCCCACTGTCCTATCTATCTACATATTATATTTTTCGCTCGGTCACCGCCCTCTGCTGCGAAACTTGAACCACAACATAATTTTGTTTTCCTCTTATAGTTCAGTACGTCCAGTGAATCCATTAAACATCTACCTAAATATTACCAAAATAATGTAATTCGTGTTTTCGTTTAGTTTAAAAGCAACTATTTTGGCGATATGGATATATTTGATCTTCTCCGTTGATTTCAATTCAACTTAATAATTGTGTTAGTTTGAAAAAATAAGTGTGGATTTATTTTATTACCTATAACAAAATAACGTATTATAATGATTTACTTAATGATATTGTGAAATCGGTCGTCTTGTCCCGAAAAGGTAAGTTTTATTAAAAGTGGAATGATGACCTGGTGAAGGTCGCAGGAGTCCGCTGGCTGCGGGTAGCGCAGGACCGGTAATTATGGCAATCTTTGGGGGAGGCCTATGTTCAACAAATCAACAGTGGATGTCTATCGGCTGATACGATAATGAGGAAGTTTAAAAGATGAAGTCGTCACACCATATGGTTTAATTTATAGTGTGTAATTGTTTACAAGTACGGACATACGCCCATGACCTTGAGTTCGGTCAGGGCTCCCGCGACTTGCGAGCCACGATCGACGTGTTACCTCCTTGTCACACGTTTGGATTTGCAAGTGCAACAGAGCGAATAAGACGTCGATCATGGTACGCGGTAGGCCCTATTCGTATCTCTTAGACAAACAGATGTAGAAGAAGAGATAGCAGAGGCTTAGTTAATGATAGTAAATTCTATTAATAAAATATTTTTTATTTAAAATTAAGCTTTTGTGGATTGTGGATTTTCTTAGTTACCTACCTATGTGAAGTAGGTACTTAATAGACAAAAGCATTGATAAAATATGGGAAAATAGGAAACTCCATTTCATGATCTGTCTAATATAGAGATTGTGCAGAAAGTGAAGGCGTCTCGTCGCATAATCAAAAAATGTATGGAGTGAGAATTTTATTAGTATTCTGAGTAGACTTTACAAAAAAAATACGTATGTTAAAAAAAATAGGCCCGGGAGACCACTTTAATAATAATAATAATAAGGCCGCAGGGCAGCTTGTGGCGAGCTGTTGGGGAGTAACGACCCCACGGACCCGAGTGCTCCCGAGAGTCGGTCAGGGTCCCCGCCTCCGGCGTGTCTTCGTCGGTCGGAGTGGAACCCCAAGGGGACCCGTAGGACTCTCAGCTCTGGCTTGCCTTAACTGGCCGTCCAGAGAGGAGTCGTCAGAGCTATATGCTCCAGGGGTGGAAGTGTAAATTTGCATAAGTCGCGAGTTGGTGCAGCGGCTGTCAAGCCACTGCGCAGAAAGCGGTGTACACCTCTCTACACTCCTGAGCCGCCTACACCGGTGTTGCCCCTGGCTGTCTCTTGTGACGGCATTTACGGGGGCCCATCTAGTCGGCGGCGAGTCACCGCCTGCCTCGATAGCAAAGAGAAATCATTGTTATGGCAGGTGTCCGGACCTCTTTTCTATAGTTCCATCTCTGATCCATCCATCCTCCATCACCATAGCCCATTAGTCTTTTCCATTCCTTCTCAATAGTCTCTATACGCCTGCTGGGACCGGTTTACGGATATGTATTTGTGCCCGTGAATGGGTTGCAGCAGGTGTACAACACAGCAAATTTCTCCAAAGGGCCTCTACGTGTTGGATCTGTATCCCCGCGCAAGCCTATCAAAAAACCGGGATTTGTAAGCCCGTGATCCTCAAGGAGATACAAACATAATAATAATAATAATATGTTTATTGCATACCATGGTATTTTAGATGTTACATGATCGTACGTATCACATGGACCCCGTTGGGGTGTAGCAAAAGCTTTAAATAAAGTTATGTATTGTTATCAATTCTATTGTCGCGAATGACCTGTGCCGTTATCTTACAGTTATTTTATAGGTACTTCTATGTTATTTTGCTAAGCGGTCGATGACCCGTGAATAGTGTTAGGAATAAAATATTTTTTTACGTACACATATTTTTGTGGAACATAATTATCAAATTGATTTATTTATTTTTTTCAGATATGTTTTTTAAGTAGTAGGTAACACTACTATATACATAAATTTAAATATTAGATGTCATATACCAAAGAAAAAACTACCGAAGTTTACTAACGCCTGAGGTGGGTTTTTTTGAACCCACGTCCTTAGCTTTTAGCGCAACTTAGAATAAAAATGGTCTTGGTCCACTTACGAGTTTCAACTAATGGTTATAGAGGAAATAACAAAAGTTCAGGACCAAATTTAACTGTTTCACCTGTCTGACGTTTCTAATACTTCTAATACTCTTGTTCTCTCTTATTCCAGGAATTCACCTTCAGAACACTGTTATAACGATTCGATGAGGCCGTTGGCTCAACCAACTAAGAACTTGAAGGATTTCCGTGAACTGTTTCCAGTGTGATAATAAAACTTGCTGGGAATACTCCCACACTACGACGTAGTCACCATTCATTAACCTAGCTGCAGCTGCTTGTCATTAACATAAATCAGTAAACAGACCGCAAATATGGTGAATTATTTTATTTATGCAAAAGACTTTTCGGGATCAACAGGAGGAAGCAAGCATTACCATAGCAATGGGATGAAATCATTTCATCAGTTCAAAAGCGATGTAGAAAAAATTGAGAAAGAGCTTGTCGCTGCCGGAGATCCCACTGAATCAAAACTAATTTACTTACATTGGGGAGATAAATGTTATGAAGTCGATGAAGACGTCACTGTAATAGCATATAATGAATTGCAATGCGGGAACATGGGCACACAACCGGAAACAATTATTGAATGGATTAAACTAAATTACGATATCAGTGCACCAAATAATAAAATTAAACTACTCTATATTATAACTGATGGTATGATAGGCCATGGGAGCACACAGAGATGTTTTACATTAAATGAGAACTTGCATTACGAAACTGTCGTCTTTCATGCATTTCACGAAAATGTTAGGTCCATCGACCTTTCTGTAGCTGCGTCTTTTTTAAAAGCCCGTTGTATGGTTTATCGTAATTATGAATTATTTGATGATGTCAATATTTCTGAAGAATTTGACTACAATAAAATCAACCTAGATAATTTCACAGTTGAAAAAGATAATTTAAAATCTTACATCCAACTAAAATACATGGGTAAATTTAAAAACGATGCTCATGCTTTACAAGAAATAGATAAGTTGAAGAAGTTGCGAGATCGACTATTTGCTGATTTATTACTTTTATCGAAAATACCAAAATCAGTAAATAATAATCTTAACTTGAATACAAAAGACAAACAAGTTTTTTTGCGTGATTTTGTAAATACCGACTGGTATAAAAATCTCAATGCTCCAACCCAGGATTATAAGGTGGAGATTGAAAAAGTAACTTCAACCTTGATAAATTATATTGTCAGTGATACTAAATCTTACTCGTTTGACGCAATAAAATTCGAAACGAAATTTGATAAAGCCATCAAAGAAGAGTCGATCGTTGATGTAGATTTTGCACCAGAACAAGAAATAGAATTCCCTGATATACTGGACGATGACAAAGGAATACCTGTTATATTACTAACTGAATTGAATTTGCTGGAAAAACTTATTTTTCATAAAACAAAAGACTCTGCCAAAGTGTCACCTGCCAGTTTTAACAAATTCAAATTGGCGATGGACTGTCCATTGATTTTGTTGAAAGATTCAGATATAAGTGAGTCAATCGGTTACTTTTACACTTTGAATGTCTATAAACAATTGTTGACTAACACAAACAAGACAGAGCCAAGGACTCGGAGACCGTTCCATGGTGGCCTAGTGTTGGTAGAGTCGAATGATTTCGATAAATACAATGATTACATTTTGGCAGCCACATATTTTGATTTCAGGAAGATAAAGTTTAACGTAGGTCTATTTTACTACGTTTTGTGGAAAAACTGTGAAAATAAAGAGTGGATGGATGACAATGTGGTTGAACAATTTAAGAAATATGTAATGAGACGTGTAAGTGCTACAAATTGTAAAATTGGCCTGTCAGGATTGCCACTAGATCCTCCACATATTACATCGTTGCCAACTGCTTTGTGGTACTGCGTCGAATTATCATCCTGCATATTTAAGCACGATGCTCTTAATTTCATGCACGAACGTCTAAGAATGTATTACGGCATAGCACATTATATGATTGAAATATTGGAATATCTGAATTATAATTTAGATTTGGAGTCTATTCAAAAACGTATAGACTTGATTCGACATGTTATGATTTTGAAAAAAATTCCATCGCGTGCAGAGAAAGAATATTATTTGTTAGAAGCAATATTCAAAAATTTAAGTGGTTTTCTGGTTTGTGTCATTGAGAAGCCATGTAATTTGTATAAACTCAACTATCTAAAATTTAATCATAAAAATATTTTGAACGACGATGTCCTTGCAGAAGAGGTTCATTTAAATGACTATGTTCACTTAATGAATTTTACTCATGGTTTTTTTGAAATATGTGATAAAACATTTCGCCCGAAATTTGTTATTGACAATGATACATCGTATTACACAAAATTATTAGAAGTTTCCAAAGAAGTATTGATAAATAATGACGACGACAAGGATTCAATTAGTGTAACTTACAGACCTACACATTGTCTTGACTTAAATAGAACTTTGTCTTTGTATAACCTGTTCATAAGATGCGTTCAAGACTTGGGCAAGTATCCCACCTATAGCGAATACATCGAGTACATCTTAAAGAAAAAGAAGTATAACCATATTAACCATAGTTTAGTAACAATATTTCCACCCAATGTTATTGATTTCATTGAAAAATTATATAAGTGTTATCAGGATATAGTGACGGGTGTAGATGTTAATACTTTTATAAAAGTGACCAAAAAAACTTTGAGACGGATGGACCGTGTCAAAACTGAAGAAACTGTCAAATTTGATGATGACAAACACATTCTCGATTTTATTAGTAGAGAAGAAATCAAAGTCAATTTGACATAAGTATGTTTGTGAATAAGTGTTGTATTTACATACAATACTTACTTATTGGATATCTACGTGTCATAGCGATTATACACCGTGTTTTTATTGATTTCCGTTAAAATAAAAGGAACGCTTATTTAGGTCAAAAATAATCAATTTCTCTAAGAAACTAGTGTTACAAACTTAATTCTTACTGTTATTGAGTTCTTAAAAAATTAGTTTAATGACTGAACAAGTGTATTGCAACCTTTATTACATCCTTATGTTACTTATTATTATAAAAGACTATTACTATTAAGACTTATTATTATTATTAAAATATTGTGCTGTATTTTGTTTGTATTCATCCTGTGTTTAGTTTTACTGATTTTTGCTAGGAATAAATGATTTTGAATTTGAATTTATTCGGACGTGCCGTCAGTCACCTGAGATCTTATTCTTAAGGTTCTCTCACACTCGCCATTACAACTAAATATTACGTAAGAAAATGAAAAAAAAATGTTTACGAAATTAACAAAAGCCGATATACCAGGCAATTTCTATTAATGTCCCAAGTAACCTGTCCAATTTAACGGAAATATAATGATAATGTTTCTAGTGTAGGTATACTATACAGAACTATATACAGGGTGTTTTTTTTTCGACCGTTCAAATTCTACGTAGTGAATGTGTAGGTCATACTCACCAACTTTTACTATGGGGACAAAGTCGAAATCGCGAAAAAAAAATCAGCTGTTTCATACAAATTGGCGGCATTACGCCGGCCGAAATGTATGAAACAGCTGATTTTTTTTTCATTAAAACTATCATTTGGTTATAATATGTGTTTAATGACCCATTTTGTAACATGATCTTGAAATATTCTTGCCTCTATACAGGATGCCAGTGGCGTGCACAGGGATTTTCGTTAGGGTAGGCAATTTTTTTGACCTGAAGAAAATTCTATTTTTTAAATCATCGCGTTGGATGCGTAGCCAACTCGAATGTAAACAGATTTTTAGTAACAGTAAAAAAGTTCATAGCGTACAATAAGTAAAAATAAATTGTACCCAATATTATGCAATACACACAGTCCTAAAAATGTTACTAAGTACCAATTAATAAAACAATGATAATGTTAGCACTTACCAACGCAATGTGGACTTATCTGTACCTAACTCTGCTAAGTCCTAAGTCCGTCCGTATGACTGTATGAGTTGAGTGGTTGTGTTGTGTTGTGTTAGCGAAGCCCTGGTTGAGATGCAGATGAGGATGCTCGCGAGCATTGCGAGAGATTTTAACTATGCATTCAAAATATTGAATATTCCAGGTGATATAAACAAATCGAGTGAACTGCATAATTTCTAATTTGAATGAAAAAAAAAATGAGGATTACTTCATGGATCTGTCTCCTTGTAGTTGATTCAGATCAATTTTGTTAAGTATACAGTACCAGTACAGTATCCACAATTGTTACCTTATCCAATAAGGTAATATTTTTTTTTACTTTTATAGAAAAAAAGTTAGAGCAAATTTTGTGCAAGCAGATATTTGAATTGAACCTACTGTTTACTTTGAATGAGCAAAACTAGACATAGAAAACTGGTAGTGACTTAGCACTTCTGCCGCCATGAAGTATATCCTCAATTTTTAGGGTTCCGTAGCCAAAATGGCAAAAACGGAACCCTTATAGATTCGTCATGTCCGTCTGTCCGTCTGTCACAGCCGATTTACTCGGAAATTATAAATGCTACAGCAACGAAATTTGGTAAGGATATGTGTTGTATGAACCGCTACAGGATTATGATACTAAATTGTAAAAAAAAACCATTAGGGTTGGGGCCCTCCATACATGTAACTGAGGGATAGAATTTTTTTTTTAGTTGTATATAAGCGTGTGGGGTATTAATAGAAAGGTCTTTGAAAATGATATGAAGGTTTATAAATTTCATTTTTATTTAAGCAAATCGTTTTCGAGATATCAGCTCTCAAAGTCTGAAAATTGTCCCCCCCCCCCTCTATTTTTTAAACTACCCGATACATAATTCTAAAAAAAAATATATGTTATGCACGTTAATAAACTCTATCAACGATTTATGGTTTGATTAAATTATCTCTTATAGTTTTTGAGGTAGGTTGATTTAACTGTATTTTTTAAATAATAAATTGATAATGGTACGAAACCCTTCGCGCGCGAGTCCGACTCGCACTTGGCCGGTTTTTTCCATTCCAATCAGAAATTTTGCGACACCCTTTCAATTTTTTATTTTCATAACACATGGATGACCCAGGTGCATTATTTTTTATATATATATTTCGTAGGTATACCAACAAATGTTTACACCAATACTTTAAAAATAATATAGCATGCGATAAGTTAGACAGTAGTGTAACATTACCTTAAAGGTACACTCCACATGCAACATATTGTGAAGTTTTTAAACACTTAATTAAATTATTTCTTCAGCTTCCGTAGCTTAGTGAGTATGGGTACAGTCGCCATGAGATATATCGTGGCGTCCTCAGCGTTCAAAAATATCTGAACACGCCTTTATTGCCATAACGATAGAGTCATAGAGTCCTATTCAGATACTTTTGAGCACTCCGAACGCTATGATATATTTAATGGCGACTGTACTGTACCCTTCCTACTCTGGCGACCCTGCCTAAAAGCCTATTTATTTTTAGTTGTTTTATTTATTTAGTAACTAAACAAAGTTAATTCTGACCACTAAATACACTTTTTTGCCCTAAAACAGCCATGTTTACCTATAACAAGGTATTTATGAGTGTATATTTCAGTCAAAAGTAATTGAATTACCTATTTTTTATTTTTGGGATTACTTTAATAAATAACAAATAAAATAATAAATATCTTATGACATCTTACACAATTCGACCTAGTCCCACGGTACGTTCAATTAAGGCTTGTAATGTGGGTACCAGGCGACGATATATATAATAGATAGATACATATAGATACTTAAAATACATAGACAGCCATGACCAAGGAACAAATATTTGTGATAAATAAATACAGAAATAATGCCCTCGCCAGGATTCGAACCCGGAAACTCCAGTTTCGTAGGCAGGGTCACTACCATACCAACTACATTATTTTGAATTAAGGAACTTTATGTCTAAAATGTGAACTTTTAGGCTAGAAAGTTGTTTTCTAGATAAGAACAAAAAATAAATGGGCCATACGAAGCTACAGGGTCGGGGTTCGTATTCCGAGGAGGGCATTTATTTGTGTTTATCACAATTAGGTATGTTGTTCTTTGTATGGCACGTATGTATGTTCAATTATACATAATCGTCGCTTACTACCTACCTACAACACAAGCCTTAATTGAGCTTATCTACATTAATTGACCAATGATATTTATTCATTGATTTGTTAATAGATAGGTACATTAATTTCGATTTATTGAGACTTTGAGTTATTTGAGACATTGTTATGATATATTATGCATGTTTGTAGAAAGTACTTATTATGTCTAACCACTTAAGTGCTTCTAAAAACACGGCCATATTATTAATAGGTACGTTATAGCATATTAGATTTTAATATGGCTATAAGTACCTTACCTACATACTAACCATAACTATGAGTCTTTAAAAGTTACTGGAAATAAATGCTTATTATTTTATTAACTATTGCTAAATTATTATGAATAAAGTGGATATCCACTTTTGATGAGCGGTTAGCTTGCAAGAGAATCCAAATCGTCCTATTCGTCCTATTACTGCAAATAACAGGGGCCCGTTTCTCGAAAGCTTGCAACTTTAATACAAGTGGAAGTCTATTTTTAACACTATTAATTAGATAAGGACTTCAGCTTGTATTACAAGTTACAAGCTTCCGAGAAATAGGCCACAGCTGTAGATGTGCAGGTATTGTTATCATTCAATAATTAATTTATCATAATAATTTAATTGATTCTGATAAAACCTCGTTTGTGCTGATAGCTGGCATTTGCACTAATAGGACGAAATATCAAAATGCAATTTGTTTAAGGATATGTCGGAGCGGCTTAAGGTGGGTTTACACACCAAACGAGCGGATTCTCATTCTATCCCGACTACGAAATTCGCTCGTTACACAAAACGTAATTCGTTGGAATTCGTTGATTTCGTAGAGTGGGGGATAGGATGAACATTCGCTCATTTGGTGTAAACCCACCTTCACAAATATCTGATCTGAGCAAGCCTCTATCACGGCGTTAAAGTACGTGTTCAGATATTTTTAAGCACCGTGCCCGCTCCCATATATTTGATGGCGACTTGTACATATGTATAAGAGCGTTTTCACAAACCGTTGTTGAAATCATCTTGTTATTTAATTCGCACAAGTTTGGGCTTGTTCTACTCAGGATCACGAGCTCTTTCGATTTTAATAGGAGAAAAAATATGTCCCATAATTTTAATTCAGATTTCATTCCTTCCATTACGCTACCGCCTTTGAACATCTATAAAAAACGGTATCGTAATGGAAAAAAACATTTTGGGAATCGAAAGAGCTCGTGATCCTGAGTAGAACAAGCCCAAACTTGTGCGAATTAAATAACAAGGTGATTTCAACAACGGTTTGTGAAAACGCCCATAAGCCAAACTCTTCCCATGAGTGTAGTAAATTCGTAAGTCGACTAAGGGATTGAAAGTGTCACTGACCATTTATTTGAAGATTGACGATGGGCAGCAATGCCATCATAGTGGAACTACTGTGGTCCCCATTCCCCGACCAGCTTGCCCAGCGTGGCGATTATGGGAATGTACTTACCTCCTAATTAATGCTCCTTATAGGTTACGGGAGTCCTATGGCCAGCAGTGGACTGAAATAGGCTAATGATGTGTGATTTATAATCTACTCTATTGGCAGATTACATAGCTACGGCAAATAAAATGATATAGGTATATATATTTCATTTGACTTATTTATTTCACAAAACAAACTAAAATATTTATTATGATAAACTAATCTACCTAAGTCATTGACCTAAGTATATCAATTCAATAACACTAAAATCTAATATTAAATATCTAAAAAAAATACATCTTAAAAGATTATATACACATACTTACATACTCGTATAAAAAATGTGCTCCAACTCCGAGCCCGACGGTAAGGTAATGTGCCCAGAAGGCTGGCTGCACTTCCGCGCTGAATAGCAATGCTGAGCAAGAAAGGAGCTAGCCCTCTGGTCAACGGTAGCTTCAATCAAGCGCTTGCCAAGTCCCTTTAAAATTTAGTGGGCTCCAGGTCCGAAGGGTCTCTACCCCAAACGGCTCAAATATGCCACCAGAATCTAGGACATATTTGCGCCCCCTGAGGTTATTTCAGCCGCTTCGGCAGCCGCTCCAGCTTGTAGCGAAGTCCTAGGAAGATGGGATGTGGCGTCCCATACTAAATGCCGTCCCAGTTCCCAAGGAACAAGTGTCATGCCATCCGGGCGTTTGCCGTCGTCCCGGGCCAGACCTGTGGGCTCCAGGACGGCAGGTGTACTGGCGCTAGTATATAAATTTTAATTATGATTGAATTTAAACTTTCGTGAGACATAATAACTATAAAAATTATTAAACGGTTAAACTAGCGGCTTGGGGTTTGACTTGAGGCTTGCGAGTCGCTTGGCGTGAACGCGGGCTCGATGCTTGATAATGGAGACCTAGGGTGAAGACGCATTTATCAGCATGCATAGGTACGCATGCTGATAAATGCGTACCTATCTTCACCCTAGGTGCGTACCTACGCATTTTGTCTAATTAAATTGGCCGTTTAGTATGAAACGTGTAAGCATGCGTACGCGTGCGGAAAGCTGGACGCGGTCCCATACTAAAACTGACATTTTCTATAGACAAAATGCGTACGCATGCTGTTAAATGTGTCTTCACCACTACGCTCTCCGAAACATGTCGCTCGTAGTGACAAAATATACATGAGTTTAACCGTTTAATTATTTTTATATTTAATTATGATCGTAAAAATATCGTACAAATAAAATAATGTCAGCAAAAAATATCATTTTTATCATTGGATTCGAATAATTAACAATACAAAAATAGAAAACAGATAATAATTAAGTACATCACGAACAAGATAAAAGATAATCAGGGCATTGGTACCATTAATATAAGTAAATTACTTACTTTACTTTTAAATTTTACTTATATCAATGCACCGGGCAAATCCACGTTGTCGCACCGGGCGCCGTCGCCGTGCAGATTAACGATGCGGTACCTACCGTGTTGAGTAGATGCATCCAAGTTTTGTCTTTTCTTTGCTTGTGTTGTTTTCAAACCCTGGAAAAATGACTTGACAGACCTTCTTCCACGCACTAGTTTTTAAAAATGTATCTCTGTAATCGTCAATTGTTTTGTCCCAGAGGACTGAACGTTCTTCTACCAAAGAAATCAACAAATCGGCATCTATATCCTCAACCATCTTTGAAAAAAGGGTAATTACTAGTGATCGTTATCAACGTGCACTTTCCGTTCCGGACAGAAAAAGTAACAAATATGAAAATGTTATTTTTTTCTATTACTCGTACCCTCAATAAAAATAGTAGGTACTCTCCTTAGGACACATACAAACTTGATCCTACTTTATTATTCAACACAAATCTATATTTATAAATTCAACGCCAAGAACCACTAAAGTGACGAACCACCACGGAAAGAACCGCGTGTTGTCCAGCCTACCACGCCAGCAGCCACTAAAGTGGTCATCGAGTATGCTGTCGAACTAACTGCCTTGCTAACAGATAAGGTTTATTTTCGATGTTCATTAGTAGAGATACTGGTGTGTATATCACAATTTGATGCGAGAGGGAAGGCGTTGAAAACGTTAATGAATTTTCCCATTCAAATCGGTCAGTATGGGAAAGTCTGAAACTATAAGACATACGAAGATTTGTTCTTAGGAACCATGTCACCGATTTTGGTAAAAAGAAAAACTGCCTTCATACATTTGAAAAAAAAAATGTAACCAGCTAGGGAATTTTGAAAAAATTAACTTTCACTATTTCTATTCAGATATCGTTTGTCAAGGTCTTAAGCAGTAATGTCTCTAAGAAACATGATATCTAAAATGAATGGAAATAATTTTTTTTACGTACTTAAATTTATTTTACTAGGTGTTTATTGTGTAAATCTTAAAAAATAGTTTTTTTATTTCATATTTATCAACGCATTTTTCCTTATTATTAAAATCGATGACATGGTTCTTAAGAACAAATCTTCGTATGTCTTAAAGTTTCAGATTTTCCCATACTGACCGATTTGAATGGGCCACCCTGTATAGTCACAAATGTCACAATGATATGAGACTCCTAGCGCCTTTTTAATTATGACTGTACCAGGGTACGGAATGATACATAAACCAATTTCCTTCGCCGTACCTATTGTACGTTTACAACGCGATATACCTAAACCGTACGCCAGTTAAAAACGAAAAAAAAGGAAACAAACCTAAAAACATCCATTATTTTATAATAACGCACTTTCAAAATACAGAATACACTCTTATAAGAATAAGAATGGTTTATTTAGTCCATACAATACAGAACAATAAACAACTCAACTTGTCAACTAAGGGCCTTATCACACTTGCGATTTACAAGCGAGGCGAAAGCGAAGCGAGCGCGTAGCGTGTTCGTCGAGTGCCCGCAACCAATTCGCCGCGATGGTGTCGCGATTACGCCGCGACCGCGTGACGAATACGCCGCGACTGCGCACCGAGTTTGCCGCGTCAAGAATTGGTATCCATTATGTAATAATAAATCTTATTAGTGACTATCACTCTGAGCGATTTACTGACGGCTGCGCAGCGTATTCGTTACGCGATCGCGGCCATATCGCAACGCACTCGCGGCGAATTGGTTACGGGCTCGCAACGATCACGCTGCGTGCTCGCTTCGCTTGTAAATCGCAAGGGTAATAAGGCCCTAAGTCTATCAATATATCCAAAAGTTCTTCCATCTCTCACGGGATTCTTGTGATAAAGCTACCACCGAAGTCACAGCGGTTGAAACGCGAGGAGATATGCCTTTTAGTTAAATAAATTATTGACATTTATTAATTAGTATTAACCCATTCAGAAAGATCCTGGGACCTGTTAGAAGGCAGATACGGCAGTAGCTACGCCCCTGGATGGCACCTGGAGGATCCGGAAGAATGCCGAAATCGAGGAGTTGGTGGCCGAACCCAATATATTGAGCGAAACTAAATCTTACAGACTTACTCAGAATGGGAGAGGATCGGGCAGTTAGAAAAGTTTACTTCGGGAGGCCAACCGGGCGTCGGTCGACCGGTAGGCCGTCCCAGGTACCGCTGGTGCGACGTAGTTGAGGCAGACCTGCATCAATTCCACGCTGATTCATGGCGGGAAATCGCGCTGGATCGGGACAAGTGGCGTGCTTTCGTTTCGGAGGCCAAGATCCTTTGGGTCACTGAGCCAAGCCAGTAAGTAAGTAACCCATTCAATCCTAGTAGGTGTTATAACACCGATGTGTTTTTTGTACGTGAGTGACAAAATAAAAAACTCCGGGACAAGATTTTTTGCATAGGAGCATAGGTTTATCTGGGTTAACGTAAAAAAAACTACGGACGTGTTTCACGATAAGTACCTAGGTATGTTTCAAAGACAAGTAATGTTTATTTAAAGTCCATCCATCCTTAGTTATCTTATCTAGTAAACAACTTTCTAATCTAAAAGTACTCGTTTTCTGTTGTAAACTGCCATATATTTGCTTTTATCAAAATACCAAAGTCCGTATTTGTGCAGTCCGTCCGTTAGTGATTAGTAAATTGCTTAATTATTTATCAAGGAAACAGCAGTTTACAACAGAAAACGTGTACTTTTAGGTTGTTTACTAGATAATACAACTAACGATGAATGGACCGTACATTGTTTTCGTTTTCTAATATCAGTCTATCACACATAATACCAACAATGTATTATACCGGCCGGCCGCACCGCCCACTCAGTTGTTTACAATCGATTTTTACACGTCTACACCCGTTACATCGTGCAATATTTTGCAACATTAACCTACAGGACTACGTTTTGTTTATACGTACTTTTCTGAGTTAACACTTCGAAATATATTGAAATTTCCTTCATCAGACACGCAAGTGTTGCGTCATATTTCAAATGGTAGACAATCTATAAAAGCGATGTGAGTCACCTGTTTACATTCATTGTGGAAGCAACCGCCAGATGACACGGGTGTTTCCCCAGGCCTGTCTGGGCATTTTATAATTGAACTTGGATAAGTGAGAATTGACTTGTGTATTAATTGTTGATACGAGACAATCGCGTTTGCGGCTGGCCGAATCCGGCCGGCTGAAAAAGTTGTTTAAATTTTAAATACGGAAAAAGTAAGTTGTTTTTGTTATTATATTGTTTAATGACACGAATTTAACGGTATGAGGGGTTTTTTTAATTGTGATTACTAATTTTCAAATGCTGGAAATCAATGTTATTAAGTACCTTTTAAACAGTCGCTCATTTATTAGATAAAAAAATAATTGAAATACATGGGTGCTTAGGCAAGTTGCCAATCGCTAACGCTTAATCGTCAACGCGTAAACGACAGAAGCAAACTATCTTTGTCGCACTAATATGAAAGAGTGACAGAGAGGGAAAACTACGATACGCTACTAAGCGTTAGCGATTGGCAACTTAGCTAAGCATCCAGGGGGGTTACCATGATGTCATAAATGCGATTCATTTTAGGTTCTCTTGTCAGTTTTTGACAGTTATTCTATGGAACTGACATATCGCGATTCAGATTAGAGATCCTAAGCTGAATGGCATTAGTAGATCGTGGTATCCCCCCTGTACATATTAGACCGACCATACATGAAGCGCTTCAAGCAGTCACCTTGTACGGCAACTGCAGACCAACTGCAAAAATGTGTACAGGACGAATTGCGTAAAATGTGTACGGGATTGAAGCGGTTCATGTATCGTGTATGGCGTCTAAAGGTGCGTTCAAACTAAAAGAGCATTCGCTGTTCTAACCTCCCACTCTACGAAATTCGATCGGTACACAAAACGTGATTGGTTGATTTCGTAGAACGGGCGCTAGAACAGCTAATGCTCTTTTGTTTTAAACGCACCTTAAGCCTTAAGGCATACAATAATCACAATTTTCATAGTTTTTTTAGGGTTCCGTAGCCAAAATGGCAAAAACGGAACCCTTATAGATTCGTCATGTCCGTCTGTCCGTCTGTCACAGCCGATTTACTCGGAAACTATAAATGCTACAGTAACGAAATTTGGTAAGGATATGTGTTGTATGAACCGCTACAGGATTATGATACTAAATTGTAAAAAAAACCATTGGGGTGGGGGCCCTCCATACATGTAACTGAGGGATTGACATTTTTTTTTAGTTGTATATAAGCGTGTGGGGTATTAATAGAAAGGTCTTTGAAAATGATATGAAGGTTTATTAATCTCATTTTTATTTAAGCAGATCCTTTTCGAGATATCAGCTCTCAAAGTCTGAAAAATGTGTCCCCCCCCTCTATTTTTTAAACTACGCGATATAAAATTCTAAAAAAAATATATGTTATGCACATTAATAAACTCTATCAACGATTTTTGGTTTGATTAAATTATCTCCTATAGTTTTTGAGGTAGGTTGATTTAACTGTATTTTTTTAATAATAAATTGATAATGGTACGTATACGGAACCCTTCGCGCGCGAGTCCGACCCGCACTTGGCCGGTTTTTTGCTAACTTGTCAAGTAGGTTTGTAGGCGCGTGGTCAACTGATAGAATCATTAGTATAATTAGACTTATACCCCCTTATTCATAAACGTCTGCTAACTTAATAAGCCGCTAATAATTGTTTGTCCCTCTTGTTCTCATGGACACATTGTTAAGACCGAAAGGAACAAACAATTATTAGCGACTTGTTAAGTTAGTAGACGTTTATGAATAAGGGGGTAAGTGTTTAAATACTAGCTACTAATGTCAAAGTAAATAAAAAAGTACAAAGTATTAAAAAGATAACATTTGGTTAAATTATGTTAAATATTATGATTTATTTTGATTAGTACTATAAATAAACCATATCGTCGGTAAACAAACAAAATTCACTAAGTAACAAATACCTACTTGCAATAAAGCTCGTAACTCAGTTCTGATTCAATACTGACATACGACGTTGCTAAGAGTAGTGACAGTTTTTATCGGGAGGTTTGGTTGTCACCAGACGATAATTACATTGTAATTAGCGATAAGATTGTCACGCCCGCAGTGTTTACCGGTGAGTCATGAACATGAAAAACCCCAACACAACGTTATCATCGAAAATAAACTTCTTTTAAAACCTTGAAGCTACAGATCACAGTGTTTGTAAACAACTTCTATACTTACCATTTTTCAGGTGAAGTAAAAAAACCTGCAAACTTGCATTATTTCATAATCACGCACTTTCAGAACACAATATTGGTTTTATCACCAACATAAAACTTTTAACCTGAAGTTCACATACATTATTTGTTAAAATTATTGATATTTATTGGTATTAACGTAAAAATATATCTGCGAACGTGTTTCACGATATGTGTCAAAGACGTCAAATGCACGTAAGTGTAAAATGACGTGAAACTCAGCCAGGTTTTAGAAAAACGTCCCACTTTGTCGCTTACCATAAAGACGAGATTTCCTTGTATCTTCGTATGAATAAACTGACAACGCGGCTTTATGGCAAACGACAAAGTGGGACGTTTTACTAAACTCACTCACATTTGTAGACCTTTTTTTTAACTGAAAAATTGTGTAGTTATACTTACTTGTAAAATTGTCATTGGTGCAAGTGCAAAAATATGTATGGAAAGAATCGTCTTAAGGTGCGTTCAGACCAAAAGAGCATTCGCTGTTCTAACCTCCCACTCCACGAAATTCGGTCGTTAAGGTGCGTTCAAACTAAAAGAGCATTCGCTGTTCGATCAGTACACAAAACGTGATTGGTTGATTTCGTAGAACGGGCGCTAGAACAGCGAATGCTCTTTTGGTTTAAACTAGGGCTCGCGGTCGTGTCCGGGTTTCGTGTCAACGTTTCTCATACCCATGTTCGTGTTACACGTACACGGGTTTCTGGCCCGATTTACACGGGTAATAAAAGTCCGTGTAAATAATACCCGTCTACACGGGTACACGGGTACACTGGTATTATTTACACGGACTTTAATTACCCGCGGGTTCGGGGACGTCCTTGACGAGAAGCGTATGAATGGGTCGTGAGACTTAGATAGATAAGCGAAAGGCTAATTTTGTCAAATAGACCTTATTGCGTAACAGATAGAGTCGAAATTTATAAAACCTCATCAAAAAGTTATATCGGCTGACCTTTCCTGAACAGGTAGTGTTTTGTAGTGTCGAACAAAGCTGCAGGTTACATTCATAATAGACCTTATTTGCATTTGCTCAATTTATTTCGAACCCGTTCGGTTCGGTCTTAAGTACCCGGGTACCCGGGTAGCACGCGGTTTCGTGTAAACGGTATCCGTGTATTGGACACGGACACGGGTACGGGTACGGTTCGTGTAATTCGGGTTCTTAGTACCGTCGGGCTTAAGAACACGGGTAATCCGGTTTGGCGGGTTACACGTGTACCGTGAGCCCTATAGTTTAAACGCACCTTTACACAAAACGCGATTGGTTGATTTCGTAGAGCGGGGGATAGAACAGCGCTGCGAATGCTCTTTTGGTTTGAACGCACCTTTATAATTATGGTACGACGTTCTTATTACACATAATTAAAGTGCACTGGAACATATTTTTGAGCATTTTTATATACACCTTATTTTGCCTTTGACTGTACCTACCAACAATAGGCTACTTTCTCCCAATGAACACAAGTCCCATTGAAAAATCTAAACATTTTTTTCTTGTTCCCATTGAAAAATCTAAAAAAACATTTTTTTCTCGTTCCAGGAATTGTGCTTCGTTGAAATCTTGTCCTCACAGTGGATATAAGGCTATTGACGATCTTCGGAGCTCATAAAAAGTGGTGCCAGGACGAGCAATTTTACTACCGTCTTGAAGAATCGTCGATTGTGCCCGATTTGTTTCTTCCCACGTCTAAATACTTAATACTATAGAATAAACATCAACCGTCATAGAATAAACGGTCACAATGGTGAATTATTTTATCTACGCCAAAGACTTCTCAGGATCAACGGGGGGATGCAGGCATTATCACACCAATGGATTGAAATCCTTTCAACAGTTCAAGAGTGACGTTAAAAGAATAGAAGACGACCTATTGACTGCTGGAGAACCTGCCACGGAATCAAAACTAATTTACTTACATTGGGGAGATGAATGTTACGAAGTCGATGAAGACGTCACTGTAATAGCGTATAATGAACTGCAGTGCGGAAACATGGGTACGCAACCGGAGACGATCATAGAATGGATTAAACTAAATTACGATATCAGTGGGCCAAATAATAAAATTAAACTCTTGTATATTGTAACTGATGGTATGATAGATCGTGGGAGCACACAGAGATGCTTTACATTAAATGAGAATATGAATTACGAAACTGTAGTTTTTCATGCATTTCATGAAAATTATGACTACATCGACCTTTCAGTCGCTGCCTCATTTTTGAAGGCTCAATGCAAGGTTTATCGTAATTATGAACTGTTTGATGATGTCAATATTGCTGAAGAATTCGACTACGATAAAATCAACCTTAACAACTTCGCAGTCGAAAAGGAACATTTAAAGTCATATATCAAATTAAGATACATCAACAAATCTAAACACGATGGCCTTGCTTTGCAAGAAATAGATAAGTTGAAGAAGTTGCGCGATAGGCTGTTTTCTGACTTATCTTCGAAATCAGAAAAGAAGACAGTTTTGAATACAAAGGATAAGAACGAATTTTTGCGGGAATTTGTCAATACGGACTGGTACAAAAATCTGAACGCTCCATCCCAGGATCGGAAGGTTGAAATCGAGAAATCAATTTCAACTTTGATCAATTACATTGTCAGCGATACCAAATCCTTTTCTTTTGACGCATTGAAATTCGAGACAAAATATGACAATACCGTTGAAGAAGAACCGATCGTTGACGTTAATTTTGCACCAGAACAAGAAATAGAATTCCCCGATATAATTCTGGATGACGATAAAGGAATACCTGTTATATTAATCACTGATTTCAACTTGCTGGATAAACTTATCTTTCACAAAACAAAAGATTCGACTGAAGTATCGCCTGCCAGTTTCAACAAGTTTAAATCTGCCATGGACTGCCCGCTATTTTTATTAAACGATTCAGATATTAGCGAGTCAATAGGTTACTTTTATACTTTAAATGCGTACAAACAATTTTTGACAAGCATGGACAAAAGAGAGCCGCGCACTCGAAGGCCGTTCCACGGCGGCATGGTACTGGTTGACAGCGACGAATTCGACAAATACAATGATTACATTATAGCAGCGACGTATTTTGATTCCAGAAAGATAAATTACAACGTCGGTTTGTTTTATTATGTTTTGTGGAAGAACTGTGAAAATAAGGAATGGATGGATAGAAATGTAGTAGAACAGTTCAAGAAATATGTTTTGCGACGGATCAATGCAACTGTTTGTAAAATAGCATTGTCAGCATTGCCACTAGATCCTCCACATGCAACGTCGTTGCCAACTGCTTTGTGGTACTGCGTCGAGCTCTCATCCTGCATATTCAAAGATGATCCACTAAATTTCATGCACGAACGTTTAAGAATGTATTACGGTGTAGCGCATTGCATGATCGAAATTTTGAAGTATCTCGGTTATAATTTAGATTTTGAGTCGATAGAAAAACGTAGGGACGTGATAAGAATTGTCATGATTTTGAAGAAATTACCAACACATCGAGAGAAACTTTATTTCTTGTTAGACAAAATATTCAAAAACGTAAACGGATTCTTAGTTTCTGATATTGAAAAGCCGCATAATTTGAATAAACTCAACTACCTAAGGTTGAATCACAAGGACATGTTACGCGACGACATAATTGGAGAAAAGGTTCATTTAAACGACTATGTGCACTTAATGAATTACATAAACGATAATAAGACATCTAAGGATGGTAAAGCTATGTTTGATATATGTGAGAAAACATTCCGGCCCTATTTCACAATTGATAATAACAAATCATTTTATACATCACTGTTTGAGGTTTCTAAAAAAATAGTTATCAAAAACGACGATGATAAAGATAACATAACGATATCATACGAATTCATTGATTCCCTTCAGTTCGATAAAACTCTATCTGTTTACAATCTGTTTATTAATTGCGTCAAAGATTCCGAGAAATATCCAACTTTAGCTGAATACATCGAGTACATTTTGAAGAAAAAGAAATATTACGGAGAATTAGTTACAATATTCCCGCCTAATGTGATGTACATGATCGAAGAAGTATATTCTCGTTATCAGGACATAATGACAAGAGTCGATGTCAATCATTTTGCAGACGTGTGCAAGAAATATTTGAAACGGCCTGACCGTGTAAAAGCGGAAGAAGTTGTGAGATTCAAAAATGATAATGATGTTAACAAGTTTATTGCTAGCGAGGAACGAAAGGTGAATTTGAAGAAAAGAAAGCTTTAACATTAATTAATGAAATATACTCATGACAAGAGAGGAATAAGACTTAATATTTTTGTAAAAGCGGAAGAAGTTGTGAGATTCAAAAATGATAATGATATAAACGAGTTTATTGCTAGCGAGGAACGAAAGATGAATTTGAAGAAAAGAAAACTTTCACATTGATTAATGAAATATACTCATGACAAGAGAGGAATAAGACTTAATTTTTGTAAGGTTAAAATATGCAAAATGTAAAGTCTAGCAGTATTGTAAGTTCAGATTGGGTTAGCAAATGAGCATTTGTCAAAAAGTTTGTACATTTGGATTACGTATTCGATATTGATAAAAATTGGTAGGCTGGAAGATTCAATGATGCTGAGCAAGATCCACCACATTTCCCAAAAAATCCCTTAATGTTTGTATGAAACATTCCTTTTTTGTTACCTACCGAAAAGGTATAGGAATCTGGTAACAAGAAGAAAAAGGAAAAAGGAAGATCTGGTAAAAGGAAGCTTCCATGCAAAACTTTCTGGGAAATATGGTGCATCATTGACCCAGTCTATCAATTTTTATCAATATCGAAGACCTGGCCTACTACCGCGGAAATCGAAATACGTAAATTTCGAGGATTTTTCTCTGTCACTCAAACGAAGGCGTCATTAGAGTGAGAGAGACAAATCCTCGAAATTTAAGAATTTCGTTTTTCGCGGTAGGGCCGCTGATCCGATTTTTGAGAATTGCTCAAATAGTAGAATCTCTTTGATACGAGTACGAGTATAAGTATCTCGTTTGTAATAACTCGTATCTGGGAAAGAGCATCCATGTTTTAAGGTGGGTTTACACCAAACGAGCGAATGCTCATTCTATCCCCCACTCTACGAAATTCCTTCGTTACACAAAAATAATTTCGTAGAGTGGGGATAGAATCAGCATTCGCTCGGTGTAAAGCCCATCTTTACTTATCTACCCAATCTGTGCTCCAATAGCTATAGTAAGGAAAGAGAGGTGGATTCTGCTCCAATTCCTTAGTATAGCTCCGTCCCTACAACTTAGAGTCTGTTCACACTAGCGATTTGAAAGCGATTTCTATACAAAAGTTGCACGTGGCGAGCTCACTGCGATTTCACCTGCATACAAAACTCGCTCATAAATCGCAAGTGTGCACACGCTCTTATGTAACAACTCACAGGTGTAATCCCGGCCTTATGATTAGAACCGTATTTTTTTTATTGTACTACGTCTTTATATACAGTGTGTTACCATGACCCAGGCTTTTACGAAAATGGATTATTACACGTACCTACTACTGACTATCGTTTTCAAGTATTAAGAGTTTATTTCCTTCGAACGATCAATGTAACGCGTGTAGGTACTACTTAGTTGTCAAACGTTGCGAGTGGCTGCGATCTGTCATTGTCAAGTGCAAATTAACGATTTATTTTGAAGTAGGTACATTGCGTCTCTTTGAGATTTTAGTTTATAAGTACCACAGATTTGCATGCTACTGTGTAGTAAAATGGTTGATCTCTATTTTAATGTACCTGTCATCTTGTACTGTACACTATTTTCTGAAAATAAAATATCGTATCTTATCATATCTTATCTCAATGAACTTTTCTTAGATAATTACTCTTTAAACAAATAATACACATGGATCCGCAAAAAATCTGCATCCCAATCCTCGGTTTCAATAAAAGCCACCATCGTGTTGACACACTGTATATTATATTACAATAATAATAACACATGTACAATTTATTGAACATTATTACAATAACTAGTTGTAGTAAATATACAATAAAATTGTATACACCCATTACTGTTTGCTTTTATTAACCCAATCGAATTATTTCCTAGGTCAAATATCATTTTAGCAGAGAGTAGTAAGTACAAATAATAGAGAGTGCAAGTAATACAAAACATGAATATTTATTAATAATACCTTCGAAGCAAGTTATCATCATCATCATATCAGACGTCCACTGCTGAATATAGGCCTCCCCCAAAGATTGCCACAATGACCGGTTCCGTGCCTCCTGCGACCTTCACCGGGTCATCAGTCCACCTTGTGGGTCTACCCTCGCTGCGCCTTCCGGCACGTGGCCGCTGCTCGAGAATCTTTTATTATATTCAATTAATTAGAAACACGTTTAAAGTAAATTTTAATAATATTATTTTACTGTACCGTCGACAACAACAATCATTTATGATACCAGGGTTGAAAGTGGCTCATTCTATCCCCCACTCTACGAAATTCGTTCGTTACACAAAACGTGATTCGTCGAAATTCGTTGATTTTGTAGAGTGGGGGGGGGGGCTCGTTTGGTCTAAATGCACCTTTACAACTTAAAACAAACAGCTAGGCCCTTGAAGTTTTCAACGTGACATAAAATGAAACACCTCTCGCATTAGCGCATAAAAAAAGCACCAACTGTACTGAAATAGTATATTACGACTAGGGTTAGGAATTTTGGTGGCATTAGGTGGACAGAGAACAGTGGAGTCGTTGTTTATTTTTTTATGATTGATTGAATAATTCATTAATCAGTAATAATAAATAAATACATTCTTTTAAACAGGGTTTCGCCAATTTTAAGTATTAAATAATTTCATCTTTTATATTTGACTACCTATAAATTGAAGTTCAATATAATTAATATAGATGAAATAAAACTATGAAAACGGATAAACTCGCGTATATTAACTAATTTTAACTTCATTCCGACGTTTCGAACACTTAGGGTTCGTGGTCTGCGGATGACTCATGATGTCGTTTTCATAGTTTTATTTCATGTGTAATCCTCGCGGTAACCGAAGAAAATATTATAATTAATATAGCTTATGATTATTATATAACAGTTACGGTCTCCGAGAGAACTAGAACCTTAAAAATTAAATAAATAAATTTTCTCATATACCAACATTTTTAGTTGAAAATTAATATTTTTCTAGTTTATCAAAAATGAAATTCATGTTATTTATTTAAATGAACACTATTTCGTTATTATTTTAAAAGTTAATCATTTATTCAAGTTAAACATGTTTGTAACATCGTCTCCACTGCTCTATGTTCAATAAATGCCACCAAAATCCTAACCCTAATTACGACACAAGGGCGGAAAAATTAAGTCCGAAATGTGTGGAGATATATTAAAGCACGACTGAAGGGAGGCAACCTGTGTTTGTTTATCTTTAAGTAATAGTTACACTACTCGTAAATTTAACTGGCATACAATCTCTTACATACGACACTGGAAATTTCAAATGTCGTAAGGGACATTTTGTCGTAAGTACACTTTGAATTGCATAGAACTCAGAAAAAAATTCTCTATCGATCTGTATAATTAACTTTTTGATATCGCTTCAAATAAAGAAGTTATGAAGTGAATTCATTTTGTAGTAACTTCATATTGCTTTAAAAAAAATGTTGTATGGGTCAAATTTTGAATTTGAAGGGATAACGTATCCATTTTCAACGTAGTATATCCTTCTTTTTCATAAATCCCTATGTGGTTAGTTACTATAGCAAAAGAAGGTGTCTTTACGACATTCTATCTGATGAAATAGATACGAAACTTTGAATTCACAATGGCGTAAGGGACAAATATTTTAGGCTTTTGTGCGTTACAACACAATTTCGAAGATAATATGGCTCTAATCACTTAATAAACTGAGTCGTATGTACATTTAAATCAAAATAAATTTAAAGTTTGAAGTCGTAACTCACCTTTTAATTTTATAAAGTATACGTTACTACATTAAATACGGCACATGAATGAGAGTTACGCCTCAAAAAAGATGATATTAAAAATCTTGAAAGTTTTTTTTGTGTACGTTATAACATTTTGTTAAGTTTCTTATAGCACTTGCAACAGTGCCGGCGCGACTTGACCCAGGGCGTCTAAGGAAGAGGGGTGAGGGCAGAGCAATATTTTTACTACCACATAGATACTGCATCGACCAGTGACTCACGCACATTTCCACTTCCACCCCTGGAGCATATACATCGCTCTAACGATTCCTCTCTGGACGGCCAACGGCCAATCAAGGCAAGCCGAGTCCTACAGCTCAAATTCAAATTCAAATTTCAAATTGCTCGCCACAAGCTGCCCCAATCTTATTATTATCTCCCTGGGAATCATGGGCTTATTTATAATTAGCTGTCTTTTGCCAATTCGAGAAATTTACTCTGTAGTACACGTGAATCGTGAACCAGTCTCAGCAGGCTATTGAAAAGTGTAATGAGCTATGATCATTGCATGGGTCAGAGATAGGGCTATAGTAGTAAAGTCCGGACATCTGCCATATTATCATCTTTATTATTGTTGTTTTGGTCTAAGTCATTACTGATTCTTGACGAGGCCAGAACATTCCAAAGGCTGCAATTTTGTGTACATCATAAGGTCTGCCTAGGTGAATACTTCTTTTATGCATTTGTGGTCTGCAGAAACAGAGGAGGAAGAGGTCCATAGTAGATTAATGGATAGTTTAAATCAATATTATGCAACGTTGCATAGTAGTTTGCTCTGATTTTTGGCAGAAGCTACATATTGCATCTTGTTTCTTACCCATGATTGTTATACATATGTTAATAGTTAGGATTCTCGATTTTTCACAGGCTTCGTTACTTTTGAGCTCAAGTAGCTCTTTATTGTTTTCTGTTATTGAACCCTTGGATAAGAGCTTACGAGTGAGAGTTACTTTGATGGACTTCAACTGTGTGATTGCTCTTATCTTATCTAGTTTGTTCAGCAGAGAATATGGCTCCGGTTTCGTGATTCTATAGAAAGGCTCTGGGCTGACAATGCGTGTGTTGCCGTTCTTTCCAGTAAACTAATCTGCTGTTTCGTTTCCAACAATATTGGAATATCCTAATACCCATCTAAGTGTAACTTCATTAAAGTCAAGGGCGTTTAATTTATTCTTGCAGCACTGGACTAGAGTTGTCTTTGAGGGATTCTAGTGAGAGCATCGCAGCTTGACTTGATGTAGATAATAGATAATATTGGTTTTTAGGTTTCTGGCCAAATTGATTTCCACACATAATGTAATATTTATGCGCGGAAATCATCATAATATTGACTGTCTAGAAAATGAAGGCCATTTTGCTCATGCTGACGCAAACTCTGACCTTAGGCCTCTCACCTACTTGTACTTGTGGTGCCATCTTCGACAATCATTCTGGTTGTTGGTCCATTTGTATCTTGAGGGCAATTTTGACTGTCTGGTGAAGCACATTCGATGTGCTTGTTTTATTCCCGAAAGCCCAGGCTTTCACGTTGGGTTTTTGCAGGCTGTTCAAACACTGAGAACACCCTGTCGTTGTGTGAAATTCATACTCAGTTATATTGAGGGTTGGAGTAGCTATTCTGTTAGAGAGCACTCTTCGGACCCATATAGTCGTGGTTTCATCCCTTTGATTTAATTTCATTAAGGATGGTTTCTGTGAGTTTATTATCGAAAGCACCTCGACATCAAGGAATACACACCGACCTGTTTGCTTATTCTCTAGACTTTACCCCCGCTTTGGTAACCTGTATAGTGCGCTTAGCTTATTTTTATTTTGTTTTTTTCTGTTACTTTCTTACTGGTGCAGTAAAAAAATACTTACTAACTTACTTACTTTTATGGACCTTGTGACCAGGTCAAGTGGGGTCGTTTTTGGTAAACATGTTGATATAGACTTAGCGATCTTGCCACCAAGTAGTGTAAAGAAATAAAGATGTTAGAATAATAGGTTTGAAGGACTTAGAATGAGTATTATCTATACTCGTGTTTCCTGCTTTTTGATATAAAGCGTACCTTGACACTAGTCCATTTTCTCAGTATAAACCCCAATGCAATGCTTGCCCGAAATATTTTGCCAGGTGCGGAAGGAGGACGCCTTGATTTCGTTTTGATAATCCGAAACTCAGCGCTCCTTCCTCCATCCTTAACCATTTTTTTGGGCTACAAATGTAGGTTTTCAGTCAGTGGTTCGTTCCCTAAGGATTAGATAGTTCCTTTGGCCGCACGTCTGAATAGCACGAGTATCATCAAAAAGGGTCATAGATCTTCGCGGAGGCAGTTAGATTACTTATCCAGAATTTCTTTCTTAATATATGTTTTTGTTTCGGGCTCAGGTTGATCTCAAAGCGATTTTTAGATATATGTTTCTTCTTTTCACAGCACTAAGCTGACAAAACTATATACATACCTAACATGTTTGGTTTTATTTCCTATAAATTGTAACGGGTTATCTAAAAAATAATAAATTACACGTGAAATTGATCTCCGTCTATGAAAATAATACAATTGTAAGTACACAACTTTATATTTTCTTGCATTTTTACGCTACTTACTACAATTAATCTGGAAACTAGAATGACTTTACAACAGAAAATAGTTGTAATGTAGCATGTTATTTGACAGTTACGACAAAGAGGTAGTGTTTTCGTTTTTTGTCGTAACAGATTTCCATAAAAATACTAGAAAATTTTGGGGGCGTAAGGGACATGTGTCTAGTAAATTTCTTGCGTAATGGACACTATCTCCGAAACTATTGAGTTTACAAATATATACCTAATTGTCTAATGAAGATAAAGCTTTTTCGTAGTTGTGTATAATAGAACCATCTAATTCGAATGAATATGTAACAAGTTACGATTTTTTTAAATTTTGGTTTTTGTTTTTTGGCTCTCCTGAAAAGTGGACCTTTGTCCCTTACGACATTTGAAATTTCCAGTGTCGATATATTGGTGTAATATATAGTGGTGAACCTTAATAAATAAATAATAAAAATAAATCGTCACGAGTTACGAATTTCCTTTTCGCACGTGTATCGTACAACGTTTTTCAGTACATTATGGCACTCCGAAGATTTCGACCTGACATAAAAATGAACCACCTTCTCGCACTAGCGCTTAAAAAATCACCAACTGTAAATAAATAAATAATATATCTTGGGACATCTTACACAATCGACCTAGCCCCACGGTAAGCTCAATTAAGGCTTGTGATGTGGGTACCAAGCGACGATATATATAGGTAATAGATAGATACATAGATACTTAAATACATAGACAGCCATGTCCAAGGAACAAATATTTGTGATAAATAAGTACACAAATAATGCCCTCGCCGGGATTCGAACCCGGAACCTCCAGCTTCGTAGGCAGGGTCACTACCAACTAGGCTACGGAGGCTGACATAGGTGACATGTAGGTGCTGAAAATACATGAAATTCCATTAAGCGAGGGCAAAATGACAATTTCTACAGTAAGTATAGCCGAGTTCATAAATACAGGGTGGTCCAAACCTTGACGTCAAAATTTTTTTTTAGATTCCTCACGTCATGAGCTATCAGAATATACCCCATGTATGTTAGCCGATTTTTTTGTAGTTTTCGAGTTATGAATTTTTGAAAAAAGGAATTTTCGTATTCAAAAGATCGCTCTAGACCTTGAGCCTTCGTAAAAGCAAAAAAAAGTGATACTTGGGAGGATTTGTCGGAGTAGTCGGTCAAATAAACTTAAAAAAGCTTAAAATTTTAAAGTAGTAAAAAAATATTTGAATAACTATAGAAATAGAGTTTTCGTGGTATTTTCTGTCTTTGTTTATTGATAAGAACAACGAAAAACACGAAATTTTATTTTATTTTTAAATTAAAAATTTAGAAGCTTTTTTTAAGTTTATTTGACCGACTACTCCGAAAAATCCTCATCATTAAGTATCACTTTTTTTGCTTTTACGAAGGTTTAAGGTCTAGGGCAGTCTTTAGATTACCAAAAATCCTTGGGATATGCTTTAGTTTTTTTTATTTACGTACATTAATGCTATTTTGATGCGTTTTTAACGTAAAATTTTGCATTTGGTATTTATTATCCTACTTGTATCAAAGTGAGGACGCTAATTTTTTTGTCAGTAAATGCTTTATTTGTAGTAATACTTTTACAATAAAAAAATATAAAAAAACCCAATAGTTTTTTTTTTATCAATAAATTTCTTCATTCCAGAATTTCTCAAAAAATTAAAAAAAAAAATTCATAACTCGAAAACTACAAAAAATCGGCTAACATACATGGGGTATATATATACTGATAGCCCATGAATGACGTAGGGAACCTAAAAAAAATTTTTTTGACGTCAAGGTTTGGACCACCCTGTATATGATGAAATCCAAGGCTTCAAAAATAAATGAGCATAGAAAGATACATATGCATCTGAACAGATTTATCAATCAGAAATATGTATACATAATACCTGTCATATTAGTTTGAGCATGTGTCACGTTAATATGTAAGCAACTGAAAAGTCATAAAACTCATAAATATCTATTACTAAAGGTCCATAATTACTTTTTACACACGGGTATTTTTACGCTTAATAGAATCCTGAGATTCTATTTTAAAATCAACAATAGAATCCTTTCGCTAGCTCGTGTTTCAATTTCATACTTGCGGGTAAAATAAAATAGGTACACCTTTGCATCTTTGCATAACAAAGAACTATTTTTGAATTCCGGCTAATCAGCAATGAATCTTTGCAGTCGATAACTTAGTTTGTTTAGCGTTATCTGAAACTTAGGTATGATAATTATGATAATTAGGTATTAATTAATGTCGATGATCCATGTATCACATGCTCAACTATTTCGTTATCAAAACAAACATTCCTAATTATGTAAAGAAATCAATGTTAAGAGTCCGGTATATATTTGAAAGCAAGAATCGTTAATAATGAATTAACGCATATAAATTGTCATTGTTGACATAATATGAGCTATTGGCATAACAAAAAAATAGTTTAACAAATGTATATTATTATCTAGTATCCAAAAACACGATTATAATAAACCTTATTTTGCGAGGACGTTGATCAATACAGTATCTAGATTTTTTATAAAAAAATTTCATGCCCTTTAATTAAATTTATAATAATTTAATTAGTCATTAAAAGAAGTTTATTTTTGCATTAATTATTTTCATGAAATGTACTTTATATGTACCTACCTACTATAATTCATCTACTAAACTTTAATAATAATAAATACTCTTTATTGTTCACCAGAAAATAGACAAATAAAACTACAGACAAAAGAAAAAAAAAGACTAAAACAGTGGTAGACAACAGGCGGTCTTATCGCTAATAAGCGATCTCTTCCAGACAACCTTTGGTAGTTTTCTTAATTTTGCTCTCGCTAAATATACAATTATTCTAAAATTATGTATTAAAACGAAAAACAGCTCGTAGATTGAGGTTTATTAAAAAACTATGGGCAAAATTAGAAAAGTACTCCGCTTATTCCGTTACAATTAGATACTCCAATATAGGTACGATCACAAAGCTAAGCAAATTCGTAAAAAAAAAAGTACACCTGAGCCTCAGTCCCACAGCAGTAAGCTCAATTAAGGCTTCTGATGTGGATACCAAGCGACGATATATACCTATACAATAGATAGAAACATATATAAATACATAGACAGCCACGACTAAGGAACAAATATTTGTGATAAATAAATACACAATTAAAAAATAACGCCCACGCGAGGATTCAAACCCGGAACCTGCAGCGTACCGCGGCTAGGCGGACTACCAGTAGAAAAAATAAGGACTCGTCTAACATGATGTTGAAGCTGAAAAAAAGTAAATTAATTAGCGTACAGTCGCCACCAGATATATCGGGGCTGCCACGGTGTTCAAAAAATATCTGCTCATTCACTCTAACGCCATTAAAATAGAGGCCTGCCAAGATACCATCGGTACAAGGAGCCTCACGTGTATTTTTCTTCGATGAACAATACTACGAGTTACATTACAATCACGTTTAACCCTTATTGTAATTGACATTCAGAAAATTCGCGTAATTAAAAGAATTTGACTATCGCCCTATCTATAGTATAGTGTGTCCACTATGGTTCATGATGCTGCTGGCTGTCCATCATCAATTTCCGATAAATAAATGGTCAGTGACACTCCAATCCCTAAGCCGACTTTATGACACCCACGGGAAGAGTTGGAGTGGTGACAAATGTATTCTTACTGCCGTCGCCACATGTAAAATACTACTTATAAACAATTTAAAATAAATATAAAGGGTTGACGAGTAAACAATGTTTTTTTTTTTGCTCTAGGTAGGTACCTATAGGTATTTTAAGGTACGGAACCCATCGTGAGCCAGTCTGACTCTCACGTAACCGACCGACTGAAAGAAAAAAATTAATCCCCCTATTTCATATAGTTACACAATTAAGTATCTATTGTGTTACTTTTAGAAATGCAAATATGGAACATGAAACTGACCGAAAACAATGAAATTTTAATCAACATGCGTCATAGGTATGGGGAATTTTGTATTCCTTAATAATATTGCGCAATGTGGATGCAAATTTTACGATTTTTTTTGGGGTTTTTAAATTTCAAAATGATATTCTTTGCTCAATATCTAGGTTGACGTAACTAAAGACCGAAGAGCTGGCGGCTTCCTCGCACAACGCATCAGCATTGCGATACAGCGAGAAAATGCCGCCAGCATCCTCGGTACAATGCCACAAGGGTAAATCTTAGATATAGTTTAAGGTTAGTTAAACTTAATGTACAGTACAGAATGTACAGAATGTACAGTTTTGAACATTAAATAAAAGTGTTATTTTGACTAAATAGATAGGCAAAATACTTTGTAGCAGGCAAAAGTGTACAACAATATATTTTCCACTTATATCAGTACGGTACACCATATAATTATGTAGGTATATATAATTTTAAACTAAATTCCGTTACTACGATAGATTCACGAAAATCATGAAACAAAACAATGAAAACGGT